>CM053417.1:2828133-3006110 GCA_028644305.1 Xerus rutilus
TAATATGAAGAATGTAATCTGCTTATAATTTTGTGCAAAGTTAGAAAAATTATGATTGTAACAATTTTTTTTCTATTTGCCTCAACAAATGTTTTCAGTGAATAGTGTGTACAGCTTCTGATAATTTGTTTTTTTCTGTTATGTTTGCCAACATGTATTAAAATGCAACTTTTGGGAAAAAAAATAAAATAATTAAAAATAAATAAATAAATAAATAAATAAATTTATTTATTTAAAAAATAAATAAAATAAAGGTATTGTGTCCATCTACAACTAAAAGAATATTTTTTTAAAAAAGAAATACCATAACTTTCCACAAAGAGAAGTTATATGTAAACGTGTAGATCTGACTGGTATCAGATTTCTTTTTATTTATTTATTTATTTATTTATTTATTTATTTTTATTTTTATTTTTTATACTTTATTTTTTTTCCTCAAAAGTTGCATTTTAATACATGTTATCAAACATAACAGAAAACAAACAAATTTTCAGAAGCTGTACACACTATTCACTGAAAACATTTGTTGAGGCAAATAGAAAAAAATATTGTTACAATCATAATTTTTCTAACTTTGCACAAAATTATAAGCAGATTACATTCTTCATATTAAACATCTTTATATGCACTTTCAATGAACAGTATATATATATATATATATATATATATATTTATATATATTTTTTGTGTGCAATGCAAGATACTAGAAACAGTGGACTGACATCTACAACCTGCTCAGGGGAAAATATTTTATTTATTTATTTTTGAAGTATTGAGAATTGAACCCAGAGACCCTGTACTATTGAGCTTTTTCATTTTTATTATTTTTTTTAAAAAACTTTTGAAAGAAAGCCAGGCATGGTGGCACATGCCTGTAATCCCAGCACTTAGGGAGGCTGACACAGGAGAATCGCGAGTTCAAAGCCAGCCTCAGCAATGGCGAGGCGCTAAGCAACTCAGTGAGACCCTGTCTCTACATACAACACAAAATAGGGCTGAGGATGTGGCTCAGTGGTCGAGTACCCCTCAGTTCAATCTCCAGTACCAGAAAAAAAAATTTGAAAGAGAGTCTCATTAAACTTCTCAGGCTGGCCTTGAACTTGCCATCCTCTTTCTCAGTCTCCCACTTAACTGAGATTACAGGCATGTGCTGCAGTGCCAAACTGAAAAATATTTTTAAACTAGAGTATTATAGCCAAGTAAAAATTAATCAATTATGAAGACAAATAAAGGCTTCCTGTGGGATACTGAAGACAGCTCACACAGCATTATTGAAAAGATGATTCTGAGACATTTTTTGGCAAAAGTAATCCAAGTCCAAGCAAAAAGAAGCACAATATATTGTTAAATAAAAAATGATTCAGTGACCCTTGTTAAGGCACAGTATAGGAGACTTCATTCAGAAACACTGAGATTGGTGTAAGGGGCACTGCAACAGGGTCCTGCAGTGAAGACACATTGAGCTCAACACTGAATACATCACTATCAAGTGGAAATTTATAGATAAGGAGCAGGGTGGGAATTAGTGGATGGAAAATTATTAAGTGGAAATATCAGGGGTAAGGAAGATTCTGGAGATAGACCAGAGTAACCAGGTACTACTTGAGGGGTGGTAGAATATGAGAAACCTGTTCTGATATGGAGAATGCTAAGATATTCAGAATGGGGGGTCTTGCTAAACTCAACTTAGCAGAGTTCTTGCTAAAACTGGATTTTACAAGGAAGCACACAGATGGGTCTAGCAGAAGATTCAGAATACTGACTAAAGTTTGACCAAAGAATGTTTGTCCCTACAAAAAATGTGGTGATCAGAAAAAAAGTAGTTGTTGATAGTAAGGCTATCGAATTTCATACAATTTTTATGCAATGAAAAAGGCTAGACAGAGCCAAGATAACCAATAAATAATGTAGTCAAAATAAATTTGGTGTCTGTTCACTTAGATTCAGTATTAGTAGAAACTGAGAGTAGCAGACAGTTGCTTCCTCTTCAGCATCAATAAAACTTAATTTACTTGCATTTTTAAATCCCATGTGGCAAAAAATTACCTGACTGATCTTTAAAAATTTTAATATAATTTTTATGAAATATTTTATAAAATAGAATAATATATAATTGAAATCAGTGATTTGAAATAAACTCAGTTGATAGCAAAACCAAAACACAGATAATGTGGGAGGGACAGAAAATAAATAAAAGTTTACTTGTTTGAGGGACAAGTTAAATTTTGTTTAATTTTCTTTGTTGATAGAAATCGTAAGAATAAATAAGTTTGCTAGAACTTTTAGAGCAACAACTTACATAATGGAGATAAATAGCAGTATTTCCAAAGTAATGAATTATAGTATGGAAAAGAAATACAGCACTATCTGTCTAGAAAAAATAGGAGAAGGAGGAAATTCTTAGTCGATTTGGGCTACTATAACAGAATGCTACAGACTGGGTAATTTATAAGAAACATAAATGTATTTCTTACAGTTTAGGAGACTGGGAAGTCCAAGATAAAGGTGCTGACAGGTCGTGTATC
This sequence comes from Xerus rutilus, assembly GCA_028644305.1. Lineage (NCBI taxonomy): Eukaryota > Metazoa > Chordata > Mammalia > Rodentia > Sciuridae > Xerus > Xerus rutilus. Next base: position 2,830,659 of record CM053417.1, read on the forward strand.
TGGTGAGGGCCTTCTTGCTGCATCTCCTCCTGGCAGAAGCAATGAAGGGCGTAAAAGGGGAAGAGAGTGAACCCATTTTTGCAAGCACTTTTATAACAGTCTTAATACCATTCATGAGGAGTCCACACTTATGGCCTAATTACCATTTAAGGAGCCACATCTTAATATTGTCATATTGATGATTAAGTTTCAACCTATCTATTTTGAGAGACATGCTCAGATCATAGCAAAAACAGAAAAATAAGTTACATGGAAACCAAGATAATTATAAAAATTAAAATGATGTAGCAAAATTTATACTAAAAGAGTTCTACTTCTTGTATTGACAGCATAAAGAGCTCCATGGAACCATTCCCCATCGACACTAGGGAGTGGTAAAAATGTTTTTAGAATAACCATTTGAAATCTCTGAAAATGTTCCTATGGGCATAGAGCAAATGGAAAATATTCCAGAAAATCTGCTGACATTTAGTAATGACAGTGAGCATTTGTAGTGTTTGAACCATGACCCACTCCCTGCCACCTCCTTCCTATCACAAGATAAAGGAAACTGCATTCCAAATGTGTGTAGTCAATAACTGTTATTTCTCCTCTAGGTCCCTGCTAAATACTATGGTATCTTCCTAGAAGGGCCAGGATATCACCAATTCTCATCCCACCCCAAGCTACCTATTGCAGAAGCTAATTTCCAGGACAGTGTGACTGAGATGTGGGGGTTTACTTCTTCTACCTAGCCCACACTCATGGGCCATAAGCTTGGTTTGGTCACAAGGCATAGTAAATACTGAGGCTTAATTCAAAAGCAACTCAAACAGACTTGAGGCTATGGACACTCTTTGCTCTTCCTCCAAACATCAAGCCCCCAGTTCCTAAAGCACGAGTATTCTTTATTTTTTTATTTTTATTTTTTTGGTACTGGGGATTGAACTCAGGGGTACTCGACCACTGAGCCACGTCTCCAGCCCTATTTTGTGTTTTATGTAGAGACAGGGTCTCACTGAGTTGCTTAGCACCTCGCCATTGCTGAGGCTGGCTTTGAACTCGCGATTCTCCTGTCTCAGCCTCCCTAAGTGCTGGGATTACAGGCTTGAGCCACCCAGCCAGGCTTTATGAGTATTCTTTAGAAAGAAGCATTCCAGTATCTCTGTCATCACCTCCAGAACCATGACTCAGATTTTCACCAGGGGAAGAAACAAAGCACAATAGGGGAGATCTGTCAAGCTCTTCCTAAGGGAATTGACTTTATTTGATACACAGACAGGGAATTTCAAGCCTAAAAGCATTCTTAAAAAAGGATTTTGTGATAAAAAGCTGTTAAAAGGATGCTGGTAGATTCATTAGATATATAAATCAAACAACAAGCTAATTAGTTTACCAGAAATAACCAGGGAAAGAGATAACAAAGAGCCCTCCAGAAGTCAGGACAAACTCAAACACTGAACTCAAAAACCAATCTTGCAAAGAATCTCAAATTAAATTGGGTCACTCTATGGAGTATTCTGTGTCCCAGGTCATTGCTGAAAACAATTGAGCAATTGGCTAGCAATTACTAGAGCTTTTAAGCTGGGTGTAGTCAGGGAATGAGAAAATCAAAGACAGCCATGCATGTGCCAAAGACTGTGCCCCCTAAAGAGCAACATCTTAAGTTTCACACTGTGGAGTAAATAAACACCTCTAAAACAATCTGGGCAGTCACTAAATAAGTAAATATGCAAATAAAACAAGCTCTGCAATAGGAGGCAATATAAAAATTGTTGCAATATATAATCTAAAATGTCCAATTTCCAACAAAAATGATGAGACATGAAAAGACAGACAAAAACCTCTAAGTCTTCATTACAAATATGTTCAGAAAACTAAAGGAAACTATGCTTAAAAGAAGCAAGTTAAGGCACCAGGGCAATGTCATATGGAGTAAAGAATATCTCCAAAGAGATAAAAACTATAATGTAAAGAACCAAATGAAAATTCTGGAGTTGAAAATTTGAAAAAATAAAGTGAAAAATTATTAAAGGGTCTCAATAATATGTTTCAAATGGCAGGAGAAAATATCAGCAAACTTAAACAGCAATAGAGATGATGCAATCTGATAAACAAATCAAAAAGAATAAAGGAAGCTGAATAGAGCCTCTGAGAAACATGGGGTATCATTGGGCACATCTGCATATACATAATAGGAATGACAGAAATAGATGAGAGAGACATTAGAAGCAGAAAATTCAAATAAATAATGGCTGAAAACATGCCAAATTTGATGAAAAAATAATCTAGACATCTAAAAACCTCAGTTAACTCCAAGTAGGATAAGGACAGTGATATCTACAACAGATACATCATAGTAAAAATGTTGAAAGATGAAGAAAAGGAGAAAATATTGAAGGAAGCGAGAGTAAAATGACTTCTCATTTATAATAGAACATTAATAAGATTGATAATGGATTTTTCATCAGAAACAATGGAGGTCAGATGCAGTGGTATGATATATTCTAAATGTTTAAAGAAGGAAATGATCAACCAAGAATTGTATTCAGCAAAGATATCTGGCAAAATGAAGTGAAATAAGAACACTCACATATTAAAATAGGGAAGGTTTCATTATCAGTACATTCTTCTTACAAAAGTATTAAAGGAAGTTCTTTGAACTGAAAGCAAATGACCTTAAATAATAATTCAAACCCATAAGAAAGTGAAAAGAGAACCATTAAGTGGAATAAGTCAGCAAAAATGAATATTTTCCTTTATTACCTATTTTGCATAAACAATTATACAAAGCAATATGTATCAATTGTGCTATTGGAACTCTGATATATAGAAAAGCAATTTATTTGCTAATAATAGCACAAAGGAGGTGTGTGGGTGCAAAGCTATATTTGGTTAAATGAATAAGACCAGATGGTAACTTGAATCTACAGGAACAAATAAAGAGACATGGGTATGGTAAATAAGAAGGATAATATAACACTATCAATATATACTTCTATAAAATGCATAAATATATAATAATTAGGACTGGGGTTGTGGCTCAGGGGAACATCACTTGCCTAGCATGTGTGAGGCACTGGGTTCGATTCTCAGCACAACATATAAATAAACGAATAAAATAAAGGCCCATCAATGTCTCAAAAATATTTTAAAAATATATATATAATAATTATAAATATGTTGTGCTTGTGGCATATATAGATTTAATATGTATAATAAATATACCACAAAAGGGGGAAAGAGAATAGGAGTGATATTTCCATCTATCACTGGAATTAAGTTACCAGAAATTTAAAGGGAGTTCTGATAATTTAAAATATATATGACAAATGCTAGTGCTGCCACTAAGGGAATAAATGAAAAAAATACAGTGAAAAACATCATTGAAAACATCAATATTACATTAGAATATATCCACCCAGTGCTGTACATCCACACAATGGAATGTTACTTGGCATAAATGGGAATAAAGTACTGATGCATTCTACAATCTGGGTAAACCTTAAATACATGCTATGTGAAAGAATTCAATCTCAAAAGATCACATATTACACAATTGCACTTATGTGAAATGTCCAGAGTAGGCAAATTAATAGAGAAAGAATGTAAACTTGTGATCTTCTAAGTCTAGCAGGAATGGGATTGGTTAGGGAATAATAACTAAAGTGTACAGTGGTCCTTTTCGGATAAATGAAAATGTTGTAAAATTGATTGGGTTGATAATCTCACAACTCTCTGACTATACTAAAAACCATGGATTTGTACATTTCAAATGTATGAATTAGATGGAATGTGAATTTTAAAGTTTTATATCTCGATAAAACTGTTAGAAAAATTCCCACCAACAATATGTGATTTAAATATATGTAAGCTAATTTAATTTACTTCATTAAAAAGAAACATGCATTTAGATTTATTTTGAAAAGAAATGTAGTTACATGCTATTTACATGCTGTATTACTCAGTTTTCTTTGCTGTGACACATACTGGAGAAGTACAACTTAAAAGAGGAAAAGATTTATTTTAGCTCATGGTTTCAGAGGTTTCAGTCCATGGTTAGCTGACTCCATTGTTATGGCAGGATATCATGGCAGGGAACACGTGGTGGAGCAAAAGTGTTCACCTCATTGAAGGCTGGGAACAAAAAGAGAGAGAGGAAGGGGCCTAGCTCCCAATAACTCCGTCAAGTGATGCCCCTAATTACATTTTTAAAGGTCCCACCACCTCCAAATAGTGCCACAGGTTGGCAAATAAACCTTTAGCAAATGAGAGTTTGGGTGATATTTAAAATCCCAACCATAACACATGGTATTGCTAAAAGAAAATGATCAAAATAGTAGGAAAATAAATGGATATAAAATGCATTCAAGTCAATGCTAAACAAAAGGAAGCAATAGGGCAAATGTTATCAAACAGGGTAGATGTTAAGGTAAAAGACACTAAATATGTTAGAAATAGTTTATAATAACCTTTAACATTTATTAATCTAACAATTTCACACTAAAATGTTCCAAGTAAAAAATAATATGTGAAATACAAGAGAAAATGGACATATACACAATTGAAGCAGAAAAATTCAGCAATTCTTTCTCGAAAATGAACAGGTTAAATAGGAAAAACTAATAATAGAAAGATGTAAGATTTGAATATTATCATTTAAGAAACCTGAGTTCACATAGGTACAAGGCATAAACACGTAGATACTTATTGTAGCAGACTGCTGCACTTGGCTATTCAGCTAGAGAGTACATTTCCAGCCTTCCTTTTACCTAGATGAGGCCCCATGATTCAATTCTTTTGAATAGAACATAACTAGAAATGTTATGACATAACTAGAATGTTATGACTGCCTGAGTAAATAAAAAGCATTTGCCTTGGATGCCCTCTTTCTCTTTTCCAATGTCTGGAACAAAGATGTACTTGAGTCCCAGCTCAAATACATAAACAAAGAACACTCCAAGGATATTAGAGTAGCAAAATAGAAGAACCATGGTTTTTAGAATGACCAGGTAAAGCAAAGCTGTTCCCAACCTTGACTCACATAGATTAGGACTGCTATAAGAAAGAGAAATTGGTGACTATTTTCCTTTAATCATTGTGTTTCTGATAATAGATGAGCTACAGTTGGATATACATAAATAGAGCTTTGCATACAAACAGCACACATGCACACAAATTCTCATGGGATATTTGCAAAAGTTCATCATGTCACCTTACTCCAGTCTCTTTACCATTTCTTTCTTACATGAAGGGTAGAAAGGAAAGAAAAACTTCTAAAGGACAAAACCCAGTAAAAAAAAAAGATATTCTAACAGACTGAAACTTAATCCTCAGATTGTAGATTTCCCTTCTCTTACAATTTACCACCATATCAACAAACAGATCTCCACTATAATAACAGTGGATTACAGTTGAAAGAACTATAAGACACAGAATTTGTTTAAGAAGTAATGCTGTGTATGCAGATTCCTTGGAAAACTTGGAATGGAACTCCCATTTGGCCCAGCTATCCCACTCCTTCGTCTATACCCAAAGGGCTTAAAAAGAGCATACTACAGTGATGCAGCCACTTCAATGTTCATAGCAGCACAACTCACAATAGCTAAACTGTGGAAGCAAACTAGATGCTCTTCAATAGATGAATGGATAAAGAAACTGTGATATATATACACAATGGAATATTACTCAGCATTAAAAGAGAATAAAATTTTGGCTTTTACAGGTAAATGGATGCAGTTAGAGAATATCATGCTAAGTGAAGTAAGCTAATTCCTCCCGCAAATAAACAAAGGCTGAACGTTTTCTCTGATGTGAATCCATGGGGGGCATGAGATGAGTAGAGGAACTCTGTATTGGTCAAAGGGGAGGGAGGGGAAGGGAGGGAGCATGGGGATAAGAAAGATGGTGGAATGAGATGATATCATTACCCTAGGTACATGTATGATTGCATAAATGATGACTCTACTTTGTGTACAACCAGATATGTGAAAAATTGTGCTCCATTTGTGTACAATGAATCGAAGAGAATTCTGCTGTCATGTCTAACTAATTAGAACAAATTAATTAATTAAAAAAAGAAGTAATGCACTGGTAATGCCAATTAGGAGGAGGGAGGATAGAAGAGAAAAGGAAGGTACTGGGAAATGAGTTCGATCTAATTATATTTTGTTCTTGTACTAATGTGGCATAATGAGAACAACTATTATCTATAATTATAACACAGCAAATAAATAAATAAATAAATGGAAGTGATTCATTGGGAAACACAAAGACAACAGAGAAGGAAAAGAAAATAAAGACTAAGTGAATTTTAAGCTTCTGCCACCTATAGTTGCAGTGAATAATAAATATAGTCCAACTTCTACTGACATAAAATCCCACACTATAAAGGTCTACTTACCTGATTTTCTACTATCCAATATAGCATGCCTGTCTTTTCAACAACAAGCAAAACTACATGGTATGCTAAAAGGCAAGAAAAAATGGTCTGAAGAGAAATTTTGAAATTATCATGCAGGAAATTTAAAATAACCATGACTAATATGTTAAGGGCTGCAATGGAAAGAGTATAGAAGATGCAATAGCACATAGATAAGCTGATATAAGCAGAAATATGCAACTCTAAAAATATTTAACAAGAAATGCTAAAAAGCAGAAAAAGTAACAGAAATGAAGAATGTTTTAATGAGCTCAATAGACTAGATATACTGAAGAAAGTGTACTTTAAAGTATGTCAATAGAAACTTCCTGAATTGAAACATATATACAAACAAGAATTATAAAAAAAGAATATTCAAGAAACGTGGGATACTTTCAGAGTGTATAACATTAAAGTAATTGGAACACCAATAAAAAGAAGAAAGAGAAAATTTAATATATATCAATTTATAAAATACATGCAAATTTAAATATATTATGTATCATATATATGATATATAATTATATATTATATATAAAAATATATACAATAATATGTAATATATAATGATATATTATGCATACTATATGTAATATATAATTACAGATATACATAAATATATAATGTATAATATTATAAAATGTATAATGTATATTAATTGATAAAATATAAATTAAATTCATACATAAACTCTATGTATATATATAAATTATATGTACATGTATATAAATTAAACAGCACACTTTCAAATACTTTATGGGCCAAGGAAGAAGAATTAATGGAAATTTTCAAATATTTTCAATTAAATTAAAATTGAAGTATCAAAATTTGGGGAGTATAAGAATGGGAAGTTATTCTCCATCTATATATAATGTCAAAATATACTCTACTGTCATGGATATCTAAAAACAACAAATAATAAATAAATAAATAAATTTTTAAAATTGTGGGGTATTAGCAAAAGCAGTGTTTAGGATTAAAACTGTAACATTAAATGCATGTAATAGAGAAAAAAGATCTAAACCAAATCTAAGATACACCTTAGTAGGATAAAGAAGTACAAATTAAACTTAAATCAAGCAGAAGAAAATTAATTAAAATTTAGCATAAATCAATGAAATGAAAAGCAGGAAAACAATAGGGAAGATCAATCAAATCAAAATCAACAAAATTAATAATCTTCTAACAAGGATAAGCAAGAAAATAAAAGGAGGCAGAAATTACCAATACCGTCCGGGGCGTAATCCCAACATTTTGGAAGGCTGTTACAGCAGAATCGAGTTCAGAGCCAGCCTTAGCAACAGCGAGGCGCTAAGCAATTCAGTGAGACCCTGTCTCTACATATAACACAAAATGGGGCTGGGGATGTGGCTCAGTGGTCGAGTGCCCCTGAGTTAAAAAAAAAAAGAAAGAAATTACCAATATCAAAGATAAGAAAGGGATCATTCCTTTTGATCCTATGGATACTAAAAGGATAATGGAGGGGGTTGAGGCTGTAGTTCAGTGTTGGAGTGCTTGCCTAGTACCTGTGAGGCCCTGGGTTCAATCACAGCATGACATAAAAATAAATAAAATAAAGTTGTTAGGAAAAAACTTATTTAAAAAAATGATAGCAGAGGAGTGTTGTGAAAACTCTACATCTGTAAATTTGATAAATTATATAAAATTATCCTTAAAGATACAAGTTCTCTAAGGAATCTCCATACTTCTTTCCAGATTGGTTGCACCAATTTGCAATCCCACCAGCAATGTATGAGTGTACCTTTTCTTCCACATCCTTGCCAACACTTGTTGTTTTTGATAACTGCCATTCTGGCTGGTGTGAGATGAAATCTTAGTTTTGATTTGCATTTCTCTAATTACTAGAGATGTTGAACATTTCTTCATATATTTGTTGATCAATTGTGTATCATCTTTTGAGAAGTGTCTGTTCAGCTCCTTAGCCATTTATTGATTAGTTTGTTTTTTTGGTGTTAAGTTTTTGAGTTCTTTATATATCCTGGAGATCAGTGCTCTGATGTGCATGTGGCAAAAATTTGCTCCCAGAATGAAGGTTCTCTGTTCACCTCATTGATTGTTTCTTTTGCTGAGAAAAAGCTTTTTGGTTTGAATCCATCCCATTTATAGATTATTGCTTTTATTTCTTGGACTTTATGTGTATTGATAACAAAGTTGGGGCCTAATCCAACGTGATGAAGATTTGAGCCTACTTTTTCCTTAGTTAGGTGCAGGGTCTCTGCTCTAATTCCTAGGTCCTTGATCCACTTTGAGTTGAGTTTTGTGCATGGTGAGAGATAGGTATTTTTTAAAATATTTTTTCAGTTGTTAATGGGCCTCTATTTTGTTTATTTATATGTGGCACTGAGGATCGAATCCATTGCCTCACACTTGCTAGGCAAGCACTCTACCACTGAGCCACACCCCAGCCCCAAGAGATATGAATTTAGTTTCATTTTGCTGCATATGTATTTCCAGTTTTCCCAGCACCATTTGTTAAAGAGGCTATATTTTCTCCAGTGTATGTTTTTAGCACCTTTGTCTAGTATGAGATAACTGTGTTTATGTGGGTTTATCTCTGTGTCTTCTATTCTGTGCCATTGGTCTACATGTCTATTTTGCTGCCAGTACCATGTCATTTTTGTTATTATAGCTTTGCAATATAGTTTAAGGTCTGGTATTGTGATGCCTCCTGGTTCACTCTTCTTGCTAAGGATTGCTTTGGCTATTCTGGGTCTCTTACTTTTCCAAATGAATTTCATGATTGCTTTTTCTATTTCTGTAAAGAATGACATTAGGATTTTAATTGGAATTGCAATGAATCTGTATACTGCTTTGGATAGTATGGCCATTTTGACAATATTGATTCTGCCTGTCCATGAGCATGGGAGATCTTTCCATCTTCTAAGGTCTTCTTCAATTTCTTTCTTTAGTGTCCTGTAGTTTTCATTGTAGATGTCTTTCATCATTTTTGTTAAATTGATTCTCAAGGTTTTTTTTTTTGAGGCTATTGTGAATGGGGTAGTTTTCCTAATTTCTCTTTGAGAGGAATCATCATTGATGTATAGAAATGCATTTGATTTATGAGTATTGATTTCATACCTTGCTACTTTGCTGAATTTATATATTCTAGAAGTTTTCTGGTGGAATTTTTTTGGATCCTCTAAGTAAAGAATCAAGTCGTTGGCAAATAATGATAGTTTAAGTTCTTCTTTTTCTATTCATATCCCTTTAATTTCTTTCATCTATGTAATTGTTCTGACTAGAGATTCAAGGACTATACTGAATAGAAGTGGTGAAAGAGGGCATCCCTGTCTCTTGTTCCCATTTTAGAGGGAATGCTTCCAATTTTCTCCATTTAGGATGATGTTGGCCTTTGGTTTTGCACAGATAGCTTTTGCAATGTTGAGATATGTTCTACTATACCTACTTTTTCTAGTGTTTTAAACATGAAGAGGTGCTGTATTTTGTCAAATGCTTTCTTAGCATCTATAAAGAAAATCATATGATTCTTGTCTTTAAGTCTATTATTGATGTGATGTGATGAATTACGTTTATTGATTTTCATATGTTGAAACAACCTTGCATACTGGGATGAAACCCACTTGATTGTGGTGCACTATCTTTTAAATATGCTTTTGTATTCGATTTGCCATAATTATATTTAGAATTTTTATGTCATTGTTCATCAGGGATATTTGTCTAAAGTTTTCTTTCTTTGATGTCTCTTTGTCTGGTTTTGGGATTAGCTTCATAGAATGAGTTTGGAAGGATTCCCTTCATTTCTATTTCCTGGAATAATTATTGGTATTAATTCTTCTTTGAAGGTCTTGTAGAACTCAGCTGAGAATCCATCTGGTCCTGTGCTCTTCTTGGTTGGTAAGCTTTTGATGGCATCTTCTATTTTCTTGCTTGAAATTGATCTCTTTAAGTTGTGTATGTCCTCCTGATTCAGTTTGGGCAGATCATATGTCTCTAGAAATTTGTCAGTGTCTTCAGTGAAATTTGTCTATTTCACTGGATTATAGATTTTCAAAATTGTTTCTAATTATCTTCTATATTTCGATAGTGTCTGTCATGATATTTCCTTTTTCATGCTGAATTTTAGTAATTTGAGTTTCCTCTGTCCTTTTTTAAGTTAGGGTGGCTAAAAGTTTATCAATTTTATTTGTTTTTTCAAAGAACCAGCTTTTTGTTTTGTCAATTTTTCTAATTGTTTCCTTTGTTTCAATTTCCTTGATTTCAGCCCTGATTTTAATTATTTCCTGTCTTCTACTTCTTTTCATGTTGATTTTGTTCTTCTTTTTCTAGAGCTTTGAGATGCAATGTTAAGTCATTTATTTGTTGACTTTTTTTTTCTTTTAATGAATGAGCTCAATGCAATGAACTTTCCTCTTAACACATCCTTCATAGTGTCCTAGAGATTTTGATATATTGTATCAGAGTTCTCATTTAGCTCTAGATTTTTGTATCTCTTCTCTGATGTCTTCTGTTATCCATATGTCATTCAATAGTGTATTATTTAGTCTCCAGGTGATGGAGTAGCTTCTATTTTTTATTTTATCATTGATTTCTAATTTCATTCCATTATGGTCTGATAGAATGCAGGGTAGTATCTCTATTTTTTTTTTGTATTTCCTAAGGGTTGCTTTGTGGCATAAGATATGTTCTATTTTAGAGAGGGATCCCTATGCTGCTTCCTGGCTGTTGTCCTCTAGACGGATGTAGGCCAGTGCAGCCACCCCTTTGTAGATGGGGGGCCACAGCACAGTTGGTCTGACAGTATATATTTATTAAAAATCATAGAACTTAACAGCACAAACTGTGAGCATTTGTTGTTGTTGTTTTGTTTTGTGCTCAGGATTGAAACAAGAACATTACACAGCACAAATTTTAATACATTAAAATTTAAAACAAAATAATTTGGGAGATATGAAATTTCAGGATGGAATGCAGAATGTGGCAATATATTCTAACTGCATTAAGACAATATGAAGCAGCCTCACTGAAGGGTGTGAGGGAGAATTGGCTGTCCTAAGTAACAGAAATGAATGCTGTAAGGCCAAAATAAAAAAAAATAACTGTATTAAGTGCTATCCTGTGGTGGTAATGTTGTTTTACATCAGAGTACAGGTTCACAATTGTGAAACCACTATACATGTGTACTGAAATTAAAGAATTAATGGAACAGATTGGAGAATGGTGGGAGGGAGATTTGTCACTGGTGGAATGGTATATTGCAAGTAAGCAAGGGGTGGAGGCTAGAAAGATCTTTGTGGTAATGGATTAGAAGTGGAGTCTTCAGCATAAACTCATGTTCAGTTTAATATAGATACAGTTCCATATATAAATGTTAAATTGTGTATACACACATATTTTATATCATCTATTTCACTGTGTATATATATACATTTTTTCTCTTTCTCTCCTGAAACATTTTGTAGTGTGATAAAATAGTCTGAAAAAATTAAGTGACAGCACAAGTGTTATATTAGACATAATCCATACCATGAGAAACTGGACAGAACACATTGTTTATTTTTTAATTGCCAGGAAAAAGAAGTCATGGAAGTAGTAATTAGGTATTAAAAACAACTTAAGGAATGTAAAAAATAATTGCAATGGTTAAATCATATTTGGACATTGATTCAGGGAAACTAGTTTTCTAAAAGCATGTCTGCCAGGTAAATATGAAAAATAGCTGGATATTTTATGATTATTTATTTAAAATTTTAGGAAATATAATTATATTGAATTTATATTTCATGAAAAAGTTATCTTTTATGGAAAGCATATGAAATATTTATAAATAAAATAGTTTATCTTGGATATACTTCAAATTATTCCAATAGCAAGAGATGGAGATAGATCAGAATTTTTGTAATTAAAATTTTTTGTTATAAATATTGTCTCATGGGAATATAATATCTTATTCTAAATATTATGTCATGTGCATCTCAGTGGTATAGTATTTATCTAGCATGCATGAGTCTCTGGGTTTGACCCCCAGCACTGCCAAAAAAAGCCTTAAATTTGCAATTATAAGTGAAATTGGCTAATTAAAGGTTTAATCAAACAATATACACTAAAACTGTATTCAAAACTCAAGCCACCATCTAATGTTCTAGAACAAGGCAGTTTTAGAGCCCAGTTATACTAAATAGTCAGAGAGAAACAAATTACTGTCTTATGTAAACTCTTCCAAAGCATACAAAATGATGGGCAATTATTCAACTCATTTTGCCAGACTAGTGCTCGTTGATTTCAATACCAGATGAGAACACCCCATGAAAATCACACTTGAGCCAAGCCCACAGCAGCAAATATTCTAAATAATTTAATAGCATATTCATCATAGCAGTAAATTAAATGAACAAACAGGCTGTGTCCAAGGAATAAAAATATGATTTAACATTAGAAAATGCTTTCAATTTTAATTCTGTATATACAAATTAAAAAAGAAAAAAACACTTGTTTTTGTTAATGGCAACATAAAAGCTTTTCAAAGAAAGTCAACACAATTTTATGGTAAAAAAAGTAAACTAATACTATAATATAATTTCCTTTTCCTAAAATATCACAAGTACATTTAATGTGAAATATTAGAATAATTCCCATTAAAGTCAAGGTCAAGATAAAAATGTATGGTATCTCTTCTGTTCAAATCTATACTGGAACACATAGACAGAGCTAAGGTACAAAAATAAAAAAGAGATATGGATATTAAGAAGAATATTGGTGGCAATATTATGTTTTAAAACATTAAAAGAATAAATAAGTGGAACATATAAATGCATAAAGGACTTCATAAAAATTGTATGGAAGGTCATTAATGGCAAAATCAAGAATTCTGCTACACAAAACCATGAGTAAATAGAACATGTAAGAGAAAGTATCCCATTCACAATGGGAACAAAACCCCCAAATTAGCTGAAAAGGATGCTAGCAAAAATGAAGAAGATGTTAGTGGATGCAACTATAAAAGTTTGCCGATAGAGTTATATGAACAAAGTCCCAAATATGTAGAACATTACATCATATTGAATAATGGAGAAAGGAATATTACAGAGATGTGAATTCTTCTTAAAGTATTTCCAGAATTAGTACCTTATGTGGATCAAAATAAGCATCAAGTTAATATTCTTTACATACACTTCCCAGATCAATCCTGTAAAACTACTGAAGAGAGAAGGGAAAAAACACAATATTGAGAATCAACAAAATCTGAATAACAACACACAAGAAAAGCCCGAGGAGATTCAAGATTGCTGAACTAGCACTTGGGTTAAGAGTTGGAGGGAGTGGAGGACAGATAGAGAAGTTGAGGATGGTTTTTAGTCTGTAGAAATGACAGATGACAGGATGGGTAGGAGGAAATATTTAAAGTTTTGACCTTACTTCATTGCATAGTCTGAGGCGGTACCTTACACCACAGATGCCAGTAACCATTGGTGATATCAAGACAGCAGAAAAGATGGGTTGAGGAAATATGACTTTGGTGTTTGCTAAAATCTACACTAAACCACCTTAGTGATGATGATTGGCCTGTTTGAAAAATTATTTTAATAGAATATAAAGAATGGAATAGAAATTGAACAGTGAATGAATTGCACATAGCAAGGATAAGTATTTTAGGAAACTAAAATTCTAAACATGCTAAGAATGAGGCTTAAAAGGTGAAAGCTACTGCACTGGACAATGCAGCATTAGGTAACCTGGAAAGGCAGGACTTCCCAAAACACTTATGCTCAGCCTTGTTAGTGTAAAACGAAATCTTTAAGAATAAAAATTTCCAGTCACTGTCTGGCTGTTGAAGTGACTTCATGTGTTCTTTGAGCCTTGGAGATTGCTTCTGCACCAGTCCACAATTATGGGCATTACTGTGCTGTACAGAGAATCTAGCTTGGGACCTGCAGCCATCGTTTGCAAAGACTGCAGAGCGGTAAATATTCACAAGTGTGAGGAACAGGGTACCTCTTGCCAAGCACTTGATCAATGAGCCAGAGTATTTCATGTGTGAGGTTTAAGGGGTCCACCAATCTCAGAACAGAAGACACTGCACAAAATCCAGCTGAGGCTCTGCTAACAGCCCTGGAAAATCACACACATAATCATCAGGCTGAGGGCTCCACTCATTTCTGCCTCGAGGGTGTCAAGGCAGTTATAACCTTGGCCTGAAGGAACCATATTCACGCCAGCATTGGAAGACCTCTCAGGCCTTGTCAGTAGTAAAGATAAGGAACTTGATGCAGAACTGAGGTTACCTCCCATTGCAGAAGAGAGTGATCCTAATTTTACCTATCCCTGCAGACAGCCCGGGAGCACCTCAAGTCATGGTGAGGGGGAGGGGTTTATGAACATGAGATTTGAACAGAGGGTGCAGGGTGGGACCAGCAGAGAAGGGAGCTCCAAGCTCTGAGTAGGAGTAAAGGTTACTACCCTGAGTGAGGACTTGAAAGGACCTTGGATCTTTGGACTGAGGGGTCCTCCACCCTATCCTGCACCTACTTGAGAGGTTCGTGGGAAATGTGGCAGCCGCTGACTTCCCCTGAGGCGTACTGCGTGACAGGAAGAAATTTCACCTGAAGGGACCAGACACAGATCAGCAAATGGAAAAGACTCAGGACCCAGGATCAAAGTGACAATCCTTAAGCAAGATCAAGGGGTCCTCAGACACCGGAAAAGAAGCCTGCCCCTGATGTCAGCTCTGGAAGACCCCAGGCCGGATGTGGTGCACCCTGACTTCCGCCCCGGAGTATTGAGGAAGTGGAGGTTCCGGGGGAGGCGCCATCTCAAGACAACCGATGCGGAAGACATGAAGCTAAGGATCCTTACATCAGATCAGCCCTGGGAGGTTTCAGAAGAGCTTTCTGAATAAGGCTAAACCTCAGTTTGTTCTCCAGAATCTGAGAGGTGAAGTCTTGGTCTGCGGGCTGTGGCATCGGCTCCACAGAGGGTATGTAGAGAGCCGCGGTCTAGGTTCTGCCAAGATGGCACTGAGGGGCCCAAGGGAGGACTTCGGAATCCCGATCTGGCTCCATCCTCCACAATAGGGCAAGGTACTCTGCCTGTTGTGACATTAACTGAGTTCATTTCGGGGAGATGAGGCAGAGGTTAGGACCTTGTTTTTTATTTGTTCTGTTTACATATATATGACAGTAGAGTGTATTTGGACATATTATGCACACGTAGAGTGTAAGTGATTCTAATTAGGATCCCATTCTTATGGTTGTACATGATGTTGAGATTCACTGTGGTGTATTCATATATGACATAGGAAAGTCATGTCTGATTCATTCCACTGTCTCTCCTTTTCCCATCCTTCCTCCCTTCCCTTCATTCCCGTCTGTCTAATCCAGTGGATTTCTATTCGTCCTCACCCCCCATTGTGCGTTAATATCCACTTATGAGAGAGAACATTCAGCCTTTTGTTTTGGGGATTGGCTTATTTCACTTAGCAGGATATTCTTCAGTAAGACCTTGTTTTGATGACCATGCTACAGGTTGGTGGAGCACACAGGGCTCAGCCTGTGTTGGAGTCAAGGTTTTGGTTGTGAGTGTAGCCTCACTGTTAGAGAACTTGCCAGGCTTTCAGAAAAAAAGAAGAGGACAATGTGAGATGCTGGGGATGAACTGGAAATGTCCCACCCTACTTAAAGCATGCCCAAATTATCCAGGTCTGGATGGTGTGGGGTGCACACCTGGAATTCCAATTACTTAAGAAGCTGAGACTGGAGGATGGCCAGCCTTCGTAACTTAGACTGTGTGTCAAAGTTTTTAAAATAAAATGTAAAGGGCCAGAGATGTTATTCCGTGGTATAGAACCACTGAGTTATAGTATAGTTATATACTATAATTTATAGTATATAAATTATACTAATTTGCCTGTGTAGTGAGCCCTGCAGCACACAGGGGCAGATTGGAAGGATGAGCCCCTCCCACTCAGCCTTAAAGAACCCTGGTTGGTCTCAAAGAGCAGGTCAGCAGAGAATGGGGATCAAGAAGCTGACAGAAACCATGTTGAAGAGACACAGGGAAGAATAAGGGGACCCACTCCATTCTGGTAGAGGAGTCCCACAAAATCCAACTCAGCTCTTGAGATCAGGCCTGGGAAAATGTAGGCATGATGGGTAGAGGTGCAATACCTTAATAACCACAGTTGGGTGTTTGAGACAAGTGAAGTACTTGGACTTGGAGGAGGCGACTTAAACTACAGAATGTCCAGAACACCACAGAAATCTGCCCCTGCAATCAGCCCAGGGAGGTTCCATATACAGTGAAGAGAAAGGTGGTTCTTGACTTTAGCATGCATGTCTGAGTGAGGTTAGGGTTTAGTAGCAGGAGCATAGGTTAATGTGAATAGGAAAAGGTGCCCAGGCCACCTGGAAGTCAAAGGGTGTACTGAGGAAGGACTGCAGTGACCTTGAATCAGGCCCAGCCTGCTTTCAGCCCTGGGAAGCCTGGAGCAAGTTTATAGGCACTGTGGTTTCTGATTTTTGTAACTGGGTTGGAGGGAGCTTAGGGACTTGGTAGAAGGAAGAGGGCCTGTTGGCAGTCAAGGTTAGAAATGAGGGAGGACTGAGTACCCTAGGACCCAGAATGGGTGGCACCCAGCCTGACCCCTGCTTTCAGACTGAGCCTGTCCTTCATGCTGACTCTGTAATCTGAGGGAGATGGACTCAGTATAGGAAAGGAGTGGGGCTGCTGCCAGGAGTCAAGGGGAGGACTCAGGCAGGAATGAGGGGGACTTGGACTCCAGATCAGAGGGGGACCTCCACCCTGACATCCATCCTGGGAGCCCATGGGCAGAGTGGCCAGAGGCAGTGCACCTCCCTTCTGCCTCCAGGGTGTCAGGGATGAGTGAGCATGATTGAAGTGTGTGTTCTCAGGTCAGCAGATGGAGGAATCTCAGGGCCTTCTGGGAAGTTCAGTAACAGCCCAGATCAACATGGGTAAACAGTCCCTGCTGACAGCCTGGAGTGGCTACAGACAGGACTTTGAGGAAGGGATCCCACTCCTTCTTCCTCCTCTGGACCTCTGGGAGGTGGTGGCCTTGACCTGAAAGGTGCCAGCACAGGTCAGCAGAAAGGAAAAGGCCCAGACACTATCAGGAGTGAATATGAATACCTTGGGGACATTCCAGACAAAGGAGGCCCCTGGAACCTGCCCCTTCTGTTAACCTGGGGAAAACCCATGCAGCAGTGTCCAAATGTGCTGTCCTCACTTCTGTCTCCTCCAAATCAGGGAGGTGAGGCCTTGGTGTGAGAGGGTTCATCAGGAAGACAGAGGAGTGACATCTGGTCAACAGAGGGAGGTTTTCAGCATCTGCTGGGAACAAGGTAAGGAACTTTGGTGACAGAGACTGAATATCATACTTCTGAAAAGAAGAGACTGCACAGAGCCTGGCTATAATCAGCCAGAGAGTGCAGAGAGGGTCTCTGGAAGTGACTCACTGTCATTTCTGCCTTGAGATTTGGCTGGGAGGTATTATGTTGCTAAGTACCTTGGTCTAAGAGGTGATGACAGGTCAGCAAAGAGAGCCATGTGGTTTAGCAAGGGAAGAATCCCAGGATCAGCTAGATCCTAAGCAGTGACTTTTCACAAGGAGAAAGCATCTGCAGCTCTGAAAGAAGGAATCCTACATGGTCTACTTATTCACTGTGGTCAGCTATGGGAAACTCTAAGTGGCATGCTACCATGGGCATGATAATGAAGAGTCTTCAGGGAGATGGAGTCTTGGTCTAAAGATGTGAGTTCATCTCAGATGGTATGAGTGTGAGGAAGGGCAGACATAGGCATGAGTAAGGACTTAGGGAATCCCTTGGCCCAGAAGACATGGGGTCCAGGTCTAGCCACCAGCCCTGCAGAACCCGCACAGGGGTGATGGGACATGAGATCTGCTCCTTTCTCTTGAGAGTTGTGGGGCTCTCAGGGACTTGAAAGAGGTGATGTGACAGGATGATATCACATTGACACAAGGAATGCCATCTAGTCATCAGACACAGGGGTTTCAGATTCTCCCAGATTTCAAGTAAAGACCCTAAGGAAGGATCAAGGGAACCCCTACACCAGAGCAGACAGATGCCTCTCAGAAATCTTCCCTGTGCCTCCTTTCAGCAGAGGAAGCCCAAGCAGAGCTGTCAGGCTGAGGTGCCTCTCTTATCTGTGTGTCATTGGAGGTGAAGGCCTCTGTAAGTGGTGGCTGGACTCACATCATAAGAGGGAGGATCCCAGGCACAGACAGGAGTCAAGGTGAGGATAGAGAGAACCCCTTCACCTGAATACATAGGATCCCAGTCCCAACGTTCCCCTTTGGCCAGCCATGGGAAGACTAAGGGACCATGGGTAAAATGACTTTCCCTGACCTCTTCTGTTATCTCACAGAGATAGGGCCTTTGTTTAAGGAAAGTGGCCTCAGGTCATCAGAGGGAAAGTCTTGCACATTTTCTTACATGAAGGTGAAGACCAAGGAGATCCTCCATCCCAGGACATACAGATCCATGGAATTTGGCCAATATTTACTATTGCCCCAGGCAGGTTTGGCCATATATGAGGCCTCTCACTGCTTTGTGTTCTTTTTCAGAGAGGTGGACATTTCTTAACAGAGTGTGTTTCAGGCCAGCACATGGGTAGCATCCAGGTTCTACCAGAGGAAAGTTGAGGGCCCAGAGTGAGCAGAGGGGGGACCATCTTGTAGCAGAGATCTCACAGTAGGTAGAAGAGTAGAACAGTGGGGACCTCACAGAGGGTAGCCTATCCCTTCTGTCAGGGCTGGTGGACCAGGGTTGTGCTTGCAGTCTGCAACCTGTGGATCCCTTCAGTGCCTCTTACAAGAACTTATGGAACCAGGAGATGAAGTTCTTGGTATGAGGCAGTGTCCTCGTGTCATGGAGCAGAGGAGGCCCAATGTTTGGAGTCATGGTGAGGTGCATTCTGGGAATGTGTATCAAGGGCCACACCCTGCCCAGGACAGAGGGAGCCCCCACAGAGCCCAGACCCCACAAGCCCTACTATCAACCCTAGGCCTTGTGTTCTGTGGGCTTGCTGTACCCACAGAAGCTGCGTCACTTTTTCCCTCAGGTTTTCAGGAAATAGGCCCAGCAGAAGGAGAGGAGCCTAAATAATCCTAGAGCATCACCCAGAAAGAAGACCTGCAGTGGTCCTTTGTGAGAGCTTCCAAGGGCTCAGTTCTCAGCTAAGGCCCTGACACGTACCCTCTCTCCTCCAGGCTGGTGAATCTCTACCACCAAGCTTCTGTCCATCCTTCTGCTTGCTGTCTCAGACCAGAGTCATCATGCCTCGAGCTCCAAAGCGTCGACGCTACATGCTTGAGGAAGACCTTCAGGCCCAAATTGAGAAACAGGTCCTTATGGATGCACAAGTTTCCACAACTGTGGATGAGGATGATTCTTCCTCTTCCTCTTCCACTTGCTCCTCCTCTTTCCTCTGCTCCTCTTCCTCCACTTCCTCCTCTTGCTATCCTCTATTGTCAAGTACTCCAGAGGAAGATTTTGATTATGATGAGTTACCAAGTCCTTCCCAGAGTCCTCAGACAGTGTGGTCCTCCCCCACCGCTATGACCTCTACTCCATGCAGCCAATCTGATGAGGTCTCCAGCCCAGAAGAGGGCCCAAGTACCTCACAGGCCCTGACAGGCAGTAAGTCCTTGTCCAGAAGTGAGATAGACGAAAAGGTGAATGATTTGGTAGAATTCCTGCTCCTCAAGTATAGAATGAAGGAGCTGACCACAAAGGCAGAAATATTGAATAATGTCATCAAAAATTACCGGGAACACTTCCCTATAATCTTCAGTGAGGCCTTGGAGTGCATGCAGCTGGTTTTTGGCATTGACATGAAGGAAGTGGACCCTTCCAGCCACTCCTATGTCCTTATGACTTCCCTGGGCCTCACCTATGATGGGATGCTGAGTGAAGTCCAGGGCATGCCCAAAGCTGGCCTCCTCGTACTTATACTGAGCATTATATTCATGGAGGGCAACAGTGCCCCTGAGGAGGTGGTCTGGGAAGCATTGAGTATGATGGGTGTGTGTGCTGGGAGGGAACACTTCATTTATGGGGATCCCAGGAAGCTTATCACCTATGATTGGGTGCAGGAAGGGTACCTGGAGTATCGGCAGGTGCCTAATAGTGATCCTACTCAATATGAGTTCCTGTGGGGCCCACGGGCCCACATTGAAACCAGTAAAATGAATCTCTTAGAATTTTTGGCTAAGATCAATGGGAGTGACCCCAGATCCTTCCCAGCATGGTATGAGGAGGCTTTGAGAGATGAGGAAGAGAAAGGCCAGGCTGGAATTGTCACAACAGATGATTCTACTACCATGGCCAGTGCAAGTTTTAGTGCCACTAGCAGTTTTTTCTGCCCAAAGTAAGGTCCTGCATAGTCAATCATCAAAGTAGTGGAGGGTCAGACTGGAGTTGTTCAGAATATATTATAAAACATCCTTGTTTTACTATTCAATTTAGGTGGCTTGTGAATTTATCTTCCTCTTGGTGTTCTAAAATGTTAATTTTACAAGAAGGCATATGAGACACAGAATCTAAGCTTACAAATTGCATTCATCGCACATTCATCCTGTTACCCACTTTTATAGGAAGAGTTTTGCGCTTTTGTACAACAGATTGGGAAGCTTTCCATCTTTTCTGTAATCTATAACAACATACCATAGCATTGCAATTGGAATTTTCTTGGAAATGTGGATGGATTTAGCAGTAAAGGAAAAAAATTTAAAGTATTGATTTTTATTATTGTGTTACTTTTATTCTTTCATTCTGAAAAATTAAAAGATATATGCCTGGATTTGTTAACTTTATGTTAAAATTGAACTATAATAAATGAAACCTTTGTTCACTGGATCATTTCTTCCCCAGTCTTTCATTGAGCATTCACTATTTTTCAAGGACCTGAGTTGGCAGTGGGGTACTAGGATAAACCAGACCCACCCTTATCTGTAGAATGGTAATCTAAGTCCAGCATTCACATCATGAAGATGGTGAAATGTCCTCTAAGACCTAAGAACAAGTAAAGGAGGTATGAGAACGTGATACTCCAGTGAAGAGCAGTCTGCTTTTGCCCTGAACCAAGGTAGTTTAAGGCATTGAGAAATTGCAGTTCTGTCTATGGGAGTGCATTGTGATGAAAGCATGGTGGCTGAGGCCAGATCTTCAGATAGTATGTCTTCGGGCTGAGAGAGTGGAAATCTGCTCTGAGTAGCTCCTTTTGGATGGTGGATGGATAAAGCAGACAGGAACAGGAACAGGTATTATAGGTATTGAGCTCTCAACTTGATACTTTTTAACATAGTGCAGAGACTAGATATTTTATATCCATCATCTGAAAAGGTTTTCTGAGAAACAAGGATTTCTTGATAAGCAAGTCTGTGACATGTTGCCTCCATGTCAGCCAACTCCATTAGAAGAACATTTTAATTAGGTTACCTTTAGTGTAATTTGGACAACTCTAAGCAAGGGATGATGGGTTGAAATGAATGAAAAGAGTGGTTTGGATGAAAAAACTGATAGGAAAGAAGGAGCTGTTCCTTGACTCAGATTTTTTTTTAATATTTTTTTAGTTGTTGATGGACACAATGTGTTTATTTTATTGTTTTGTATGTGGTGCTGAGGATCGAATCCA
Source organism: Xerus rutilus (assembly GCA_028644305.1). Taxonomy (NCBI): domain Eukaryota; kingdom Metazoa; phylum Chordata; class Mammalia; order Rodentia; family Sciuridae; genus Xerus; species Xerus rutilus. Next base: position 2,852,710 of record CM053417.1, read on the forward strand.
GGGCCTCACGCATGCGAGGCAAGCACTCTACCGCTGAGCTACAATCTCAGCCCTTGACTCAGATTTTAAGAGCTTCCCAGAGGGGAATGATTCCTTGACACCCATATTTTGCAGTATGTTCTCTGAGGGAATATTCACTGAATTTTAACCATGAAATTTCAACTTTGGCTGATTCGCTATTCCATGTATTTTTGAGTTACATATTCTTTAATATGAAGTAGAGAACAATGACAATATGAAGCACTCACTACAGTTCCAATAAAGGTCAGGTACTGTTCCAAGGGCTTTAAATATAGTACACATATCCCAACAGTCCTATTGGGCAGGCCTTCTCAGGCCCACTTCATAGATGAAGGGTTCAAGCCTCACAGGGTTGTGACATTCACAGGATCCCTGGCTAGTAAGTGACAGGACTGGAAGGAGACCCATGGTCTGAATTTGTTAGAGCCCACACTGTTCCCACTCCTATCCTGAGACCAATCTTCTGATTTATAATTTATTTCTCTTCTCAGCACTGCATTATGTCTCTGGTGACAAAAGAACCCTGGAAGAGGCCAACATGCTAAAATCAGTCCTAAAGAAGGTGGCAGTGAGCAACTTTTGAGGAAAAAAAATAAAGTATAAAAAAAAAAAAAGGTGGCAGTGAGGATCAAACACAATTTTGGGATTGCCTGTAGATGTTTTTAACCTAGGGTCTTTTTGTTCCAATCTCCAAGGTTTCCTTAACAGCCATCTCTACCTAGGAGTTGGCATTTCTCCAGAGCCAGAACTTTCCAGCATTAACAACATTGTTCCCCTGGTCATCCCCATCATCCCTTCCTATCCAAATCCAGAATCTTGTCACTGTGACCTCTTATGAAGACTGTTCTCCCTGTCAAACAGCCCAGAATTACCTGCATACTCTGTAACATGAAATATTCCTGTTCCCTCTAGAAGTAACCTGGCCCTCCTGTCTCATGCCTGGGAATCCCTCTTATAGCAACATTTGTTTTAATATAAAGTTTGCATTTGAACAGTGATGTTTATACAACTGGTCATTTCCCCCAAACAAACTTTGTTTTTCAAACGAGCTAGAGAGTAGAGTGATTTGGCCCATAATTTGCTAGTTCTTCAAATTTAACCTTGAAGGTAGTGAGTTTTTGGAATCATCTTGATATTTGCAGGAGGATTTTAATAGAATACCTAATATGAAACTGGCTAGTGAACACACACACAGGTGAATAAGCTTGCCTATGTGGCTAAATCCACCTTCATAGTGGTATATAATAAAAGACCACAGAAATCACTGTCATGAATATGTATGGAATCTGAATTCCTAAAATCTCCGGATTTGAGGTGAAAATAGTTTCTTGGTGAAAAATAAAATTATCTCCCAGTATTTCCCCTTTCCCTGGAGAATGATAGATATTGGCAAATTGGCTATTGTTATATTGTGTGCGTGTGCACAAATATGAGACAATTGAATCCCACCATTATATACAACTGTAATGCATCAATAAAATATAAGGGAGGGAAAGAAAAAAGAAACAGTAATTAACCATCTTGTTTCTTGTCTGTGTACCTATCCTGCAAGATAATCCTGGTTTTCAGTGTGTCTAATAGCACCTTAATTACTGTTCAAATATGTTCAGTCAAAAGGAATGTGAAATTCTTAGCCTACTGACATTAAAGATGATATTGCAAAGGGTACTGCAGAAAAATGCTTTTGCATATAAAGGCAAACCTGCCCTGCTGATACTTACAAGATTCTTAGAAAATTACATATGATGCTATATTTAAAACCACCTATCATATAGTAAACCCTGTATGCATATATCTGTGATCTGTATATACACATATATACATACTTACTTATGAAGCATTCTGTTTGGATTTCTGCAAGGGTTCTTTCTCTTTTTGAAGACTTTCCCTAGCTTTCCTGCCTTTATTAAAATCTGTTTGATTCTGTTGTCATAGACCACTTTATGCTGCTGTAACAGAATACTTGAGACTGGCTGATTTATAAAGTATAGAGATTTATTCTCTACAGTTCTTCAGACTGGGAAGTCCAAGATTGAGGGCCATATCTGGTGAGAGTCTTCTTGCTGCATCACAACATCATAGAAGACATGGTGACTGACTGATGTTCAGATTATCTCAACAAAAATCTTTTTAAACTAGGGATTGAACCCAGGTACATATAACCCTGACTCATGTCCCCAGCCTTTTGGTAAAACTTACTTAGAGACAGGGTCTTGTTAAGTTGCTTAGGGCCTTGCTAAGTTGCTGAGGCTGGCTTTGAACTCGTGATCTTTCTGATTCAGCCTTCCCAAATTGCTGGAATTACATGGTGTGTGCCGCCACACCTGGCTTCAACTAAAATGTTTTAATAATGTGTACTTAATTCCCTGTAAAAACACAAGTTGAAATGTTTCTCGTATGAGTTGCTTATTCAACAAAGACGAAAGAGTAGTTTTGTATATGGAATTATCAGCCTGCCAACAAACCACGCTGTGCTGATATCTTAAATGATGAGTGCTATTTAAATGCTTAATACATGTGGGTTCACCTGGTCATTGTACTAGATCTGTGGGTGCAGAAAGGAAAATAGCTGACCATACCCATTGGAAGTCAGAATAATCAAACACATGAAAAACAACAGTATACTTCCATTTCTCCCCTCTTAGCCTATCACCTATTGTTGGTGTACATTTAATTCCTATATGTTATGTATTATACTGTACATTGTTATTATTATACTTTTTGTAGTGTTAGAATTAAACACGCCTAGTATATGCCAAGCACTCTACCACTGATCTACACCCCAACCCACATTGTTATTGTTTTTACTTCAAACATTATCTGTAAAAAAATTATATTTTAAGGAAATAATCTTTAATACTCATGAAGTTGCAATGCATAATGCTCCTCATTCCTTTTTTTAGATCCTGATTTCTATCTGATATCATTTCTATCTAGAGGACTTTAATATTTTTTGTAATACACATCTGCCAGTGATTAATGAAGATTTTGCATTCCCTAAGAAACCTTTATTTCACCAGTGTATTCCCATGATGTGCAGAATTTTAAATTGACAGTTATATCTTGTTTTGGTGTTTTGCATGTATTTCTCCACTCTCCTCTTGCATTCATTCTTTCTTTTTTTTTTTTTTTGTACCAGGGATTGAACTCAGGGGCACTCGACCCACTAAGCCACATCCCCAGCCCTATTTTGTGTTTTATTTAGAGACAGGGTCTCACTGAGTTGCTTAGCACCTTGCCGTTGCTGAGGCTGGCTTTGAACTCACGATTCTCCTGCCTCAGCCTCCCAAAGTGCTGGGATTACAAGTGTGAGCCACCGCTTCTTGTTTTTAATAAGAAGTCTACTGTTTGCTCCTCTGTAGGTAAAGTGTCTTTTTCTCTAATTTTTAGAGTTTTATGCTTATCACTGGTTTCAAGTAATTTATTTTTGATGAACCTGAGCCTAGTATTTTTTTTTTCATTTTTCTTATTCTTTTAGCTTTTTGAATCTTGGAGTTTACAGTTTTCATCAAATTTGGAGATTTTTCTTTGTTTCTTCAAATAGCTTTTTTTTTAAGTTTTTTTAGTTGTAGATGGACACAATAGCTTTATTTTTTTATTGCTTTGTATGTGGTGCTGAGGATCGAACCCAGGGCCCCACGCATGCAAGGCAAGCGCTCTACCGCTGAGCTACAATCCCAGCCCCAAATAGCTTTTTCTTTTTTTTTTTTTTTGCAAGAGACTCTCTTTTATTGAGCTCGGGTCCCTCTTTATATATGCTAAGAGGCCCTTTGTCCTCCAAGCGCTACAGGGTGCATAGGGTGTGACTATTCTATTAGCATCTGGTGACCATTCTATAGCTTTTTCTATACTTCTTTCTCCTCCTTCATTGTCTCCAAATGCATGTTCATTAGGCCACTTGAACTTGCCTTACAGCTCAGTAATATTCTATTCATTTTTTATGTTTTTCCTTCTGTTACATGTTATTGCTATATGTACAATTTCATTAATCCTTTTATCTTACATGTCTGATTTGCTATTAATCCATGTCAGTATATTTTTTTCAACTCAGACATTGTAGCTTCCATGTTACAGTTCATTTAGTTTTTAAAATATTTTCCATGCCCCTATTTAACATGTTTAACCTTTTCTCTTATTTTTTAAACACATGGAATACAGTATACTGTTTTGATGTCCTCGTGTACTAACTCTATTGTCTCTCATTTCTAAATTGATTTTTATTTATTTTGCTTCTCATTATTGATCCTACTTTCTGGTTTCTTTGAATGGCTGGTAAGTGGGCATTGGATGTCAAACATTGTGAATTTCACCTTATTGAGTGTTGGATATTTCTGTTTCTATAATTAAATAATATTCTTGAGTTTCATTGTGATATACAGTTAAATTACTTGGAAATGGTGTAACAATATTGGGTCTTAGTTTTAAACTTTGTTAAGTAAGATAAAAACAGTGTTTAGTCTATGGCTAATATTTCCTCACTTCTAAAGCAAAACAGTTCTATATACCCTCATCAATGCACCATGGATTATGAGGTTCTCCATTCTGACTGATGGAAGCAAGAATAATTCCAAGACTTGCATAATCACTGGAGATTTCTGTCTGTGGCTTTCTCTCTTCTCTGGAATTTTGTCCTGCAAGCTTTAGGCCCCTTGATTAGCATCCCTAGATTCCCAGATCCATGTTCTTAACTCAAGGAGATAATCAGTTTTCCCCTCTGTGCACTGCAATCTGTAATGTCTCTCTAGATAATAAGCTTGGACAGCCATAGGCTTTGCCTCACTAATTTTCAGGTTCTTCCAGAACACTGTACTTTGCTTGATGTCCAGTAAACTGAAAATCATTGTTTCATATCTTTTGTCTGTTTTTTAGTTGCTTCAGGTAGATATGTAAATTTGGTCCTTATTACTCCATCTTGGCCAGAATCAGAATTCCTATACTCAGGATTTAAAACCTAAATTATCCATGAATCACACATGCCCCAACATTTCAATTTATTCAAATCAAAATCATATTGAAAGACTGTGGAACATACATGTATATGTTCATAGAGATACACATACATACAGTAGGGAGTATATACAGCAAAACATTAAGAATATTTCTCTTACAGAAATAGAAGTGATTTTTAATTCTTTTATTAATGCTTTCAATATTTCTAACACTTCTGAAGTACATGAGTTACCATTATAATTATAAATTATTGTAATTTTTTATTGTAAATATTTTAAAATGTGATTTGGACTACTGAAAATAAATGCAAATTCCCTAGATGGTTTGTTTGCAATATTGATTAACTTCTTGTTGGATTCTGTTCAGCCTTCAGCATATTTACCACTTGCATAAATATAAAGAAATAAACAAAAGCTTTGAAATGTAATTAGTAGACTATGTGTATTCATTCAATTTCTTTCAGACTTTCAAATACGATGCTTCACAGTAAAGAATCTGTTTTTTTGAAAACCCTCCCTCTAGAAAAGTAATAACTTTTACTTTAAAAAGGAAAATCATGTTCATATTTAAGCCATATTTTGTATGACATGATAGGATTTGATATTTGTAGGAAGGACTGTATATAGGCAATAATGGAAGAAGGAATTATCATGATCACTTTCATTATGAGGGCTGTTTATATATCTCTTGACAAAAACTTGTTTATATATCTCTCTATTTCATTTTTTCGTTTTGACAGACAAAACACAGATTTATTGAAGGAACCAATAACATCTGTAAAGCAAAACAAGTGCACTCCATAAAGTGAAATGGGTCAGAGAGCAAAAGAGAAGCTGCAGGCCTATATGTCTCTTGCAATAACTCATAATAAACAAATTGTGTTATTTAAATTTTTTCAATCATTAATTTGAAGTCATGATTAAACATTGTACTTTTTACATCTGATTTTTATAAGATGGATGCAATATTTCTCATAACAATGACCTGTATTTTCTTTAATGCATTTTCAACACATATGTTTTGAAGTTAACACGATTATCTTTCACAAAGGAAACACCACATAAAAATGACCAGTGATTCATCCTTTTATTTATACTTTATGAAGGATGTTACATGGTCTAATAAAGTTGTGAATGTTTTTTGTGATATCGATATCAGTTTATATTTTTCTTGTACATTGGGAATTTTCTCATCATTGTATAGTTTGTTCTTTGTTCTTTCCCTTCAAAAAGAACCACTCATCCTCTTCCCTCCTTTGGGTACTTTCTCTTTAAATATTTTTGCATAATTTCTTTCCTTTAAATGAAATAATTTTATAATATTTTTGTTTTTCTCTTTTTAAGATGCTATCTCACATTCTCTAAAATAGAATATAATGAAATTAATAAGCACAAATCTTCTTAACAATAGCTTTTGGCCAAAATATTTTATATTAAGCCAGAATTTTCCCTTTCAAAATTACAACTGTTCTTAACTTTTAAACAAGTTCATACTACTGCTAGATCATAAGAAATTTATTCAACTTTATGATTATAATATGTATTCTGTCATTTTTACCCTTTCTACAAATTCATATATATATATCTTGTTCTTTGTCTCCAGTTTTTCGTACTTCAACTGTGTTCAAAGCCATTGTTTCTGAACAAGATTTGTAATATCATTGGATATTTCAGTTTCCCTGATGTTTTTTATAAAAACGACTTTTGTGGCCATTGATTTTATGGTTTTCCTCATTTTAATTTATTGATTTCTTCTCTTACCTATATAATTCTCATTATTTTTAGCCTAGGATTTAATTTATTCTTTTATCATTTGTTAAGGTAGAAGCTTAGATTATTGATTGTTTTGGGGTTTTTTTTGGGGGGAGGAGTACTGGGGATTGAACTCAGAGGCAATTGACCACTAAGCCACATCCCCAGCCCTATTTTGTGTTTTATGTAGAGACAGGGTATCACTGAGTTGCTTAGTGCCTCGCTTTTGCTGAGGTCAGCTTTGAACTTGCAATCCTCCTGCCTCAGCCTCCTGAGCCACTGGGATTACAGGTGTATGCCACTGTTCCCAGCTTAATTTTTCCTTTCTAAGATATGCATTTAATAACATGAATTTCAGTCTAAATACTGCTTAACTAAATTTCATAAATTGTAGTATGTAATTTTATTTCATTCACTTCTAAATGTTTTCTAATCCCCCCTTAAAATTTCTTTTGAAACATAAGTTAGTAAAAATGAATTGTTCTATTTTCAAATATTTGGAGAATCTATAGTTATCACAATATTTAGTTTGGTTTTGAGTAGAGAATATATTTTGCATGATTTTCATTCTTTCAAATTTGTTAAATATTGTGTTGTGACCTATCTTTGTGACTATCCCAAGTGCAGCTCAATATAATGTGTATTTCACTGATATATTTGGATTGTTCTGTAGTTGCAAATTATATGAGTTTGGCCTGTAGTGCTATTTGGGTTCTTCTATATTTCTGCAAATTTTCCATCTACATTTTCTATCATTTACTCACAAAGGAGTGTGTCAGCCTTACAATAATTGTAGATTGACTCTGTCTTCTCAGTTCTATATGTTTTTGTTTCATGTACTTTGAAGCTCTGCTTTTCAGTGAATACATATTTAGAATTGTTATATTTTCTTATTGAATTGCCTCTTCAGTCATTATGTAACATTCCAATCTAGCTATGAAAATTTCCCTTTTAAGTTCATTTTTTCACATTAATGTAGTCATTTCATCTTTTTATTTCAATATTTTGAAATTATTAACCAGTAAAACTCTTCTTCAGAAAAATGTTGGTATACAGTAAAATTTCACATGTAGATTCAGATAGCTATAACCATATTCAGGGCACAAAACTGTCCTATAATTTCCCTCAAAGGTGTTATTCCTTTATGGAGTTCACTCTCCCCCAACAACTGATTTTATTAGTCACTCAACGGTTGTTTATTTCTCTAGTTCTGTCCATTCATGAATGTCTTATAAATGGAAGAATAAAGATTTATTAAGATTGGCTTCTTTCACTCAGGAAAATGCCTTTAAAATTCATCCAAATTGTCGTGAGCATCAGCATCACTCCTTATTACATAGCATCATTCCACTGTATAGATGTCCCACAGTTCATCCATTCACCCATGGAAGGATATTTTGGCTTGCTTCTAGATTCTGCCAAATATGAATGAAGGTGATATAAGCATTTATGTGTGGGTTCTAGGTTTGTGTTTAAATATAAGTTTATGTTTCTCACAGGAGTGGCACTGTTGAGTCATATTCTTTGTGTTTTTGTAAGAAATTATCCAGTTATTTTCCATACAGGCTGTACCATTTTGTATTCCCAACACTTAGTATGAGATTTTGAGTTGTTCCTCACCCTTGGTAATACTTAGTAATGTCAGTGTTTTCATTTTATTTCTATTTTTCTCAAATGTGTATTGTGATATCTCATTATGATTTTAATTTAAAATTCTTTAATGATTTATGATGTAGAATAATATTCCATTTGCTATTTTATCATTAATATTTCTCTTTGCTGAAGTGAAAGCACTGTACATATTCCATATATGTCATTTATTGGATATATTATAATCAAATACTTACAACTTGAATTTTCATTTGGAGGAAGTCCAAGTTATCATTTTTTAATCTTATAAATTATTTTTGGTGTCATGTTTAAGACCTCTTTGCCTAAATTTAGGTCATAAAGGTTTTATCCTATGATTTATTTTAAAACTATTTATAATGTTTCATTTATACTTAATTATATCATCTGTTTGTATGAAATAGTGCTTTAAGTAGAGACTTTTAAAGATATGTGGTTATCTAGTAGTTCCAATACAATTTATTGGAATGACTAATGTTTCTCAATTTAATTGTCTTGGTGCTTTGTAAAGACTCTGTGGATTATAATTGTATGGGTCTATTACTGGACTCTAGTCAGTTTGCATGATCTATATATTTACCCCTTAGCCAAGATTACACTGTATTGATTACTGTAGCCTTAGAGTAAATCTTAAAATCTGATAGTATGAATCTTCCAACTTTATTCTACCATTTCAGGACTATTGTAGCTATTCTTGTTTTTTTTGCCCATCCATAAAGTTTTGAATCAGGTTGTCTATATTGTAAGAATTCCTGCTGGGATTTTGTTTGGCATTGTTTTTTAATCTATATAGCAATTTAATGAGAAATGACCTTTTTACTACATTGAATCTTTAAGTTCATAGCAAACTGTCTGTTTATTTAGGTGTTCTTTTGTTCCTTTTTTAAAAATATTTTTTAGTTGTAGATGGACACGATGGCTTTATTTTATTTATTTATTTTATGTGGTGCTGAGGATGGAAACCAGGGTCTCACACATGCAAGGCAAGCTCTCTACCACTGAGCCACAACCCCAGCCCTTCCTTTGTTTCTTTCATCAGCTAGTTTTCAGGATGTAGATCCTGTGCAATTTTTATTGGTACATTACAATTATACATAATAGTGGGATTCATTATGTTCATGTTTTATTAGATTTATTATTTTAGATTTATTATTTATTATTTATTATTTATTTTAGATTTATTATTTATTATTTATTATTAGATTTTTTAGCATCACTTTAATACAGTACATTTGAGATTTTTCATTGTATTAGGGTGAGATTTGGTAGCATCAGATTTTTGAGGAATTGTTCAACTTAATATAAGTTCTTGAATTTTTATAAAAGTCTGTTCTTCCTATTTATTTTCTCCTTATTTTACAGTATCTACAATGATATTCCCTGTTTAATTCCTGTTTTGTTGAGTTTTCTTTCTTACTTTTTCTCTCTAAAATTGTATTAATTTTATTGATCTTTCAAATAACAAGCTTTTGGGTTCTTTTGTTTTCTCTCATTTTGGGATTACCAGGGATTGGACTCAGGGCCACTCAACCACTGAGTCACATCTGTAGCCTTATTTTATATTTTATTTAGAGACAGGGTCTCACTGAGTTGCTTAGCACCTCTTTTGCTGAGGCTGCCTTTGAACTCTCAATCCTCCTTCTTTAGCCTCCTGAGCCACTGGGATCACAGGTGTGTGCCACCACACTCAGTTGTTTTCTCTATTTTCTAATTCCATTTATTTATTTAAAAAATTTTTCCATTCACTTTGCATAATAGTGAAGTTCATTTTGACATATTCATGGATGCATATAAGAAAATTTGCCCCATTTCAGTCCCTAATACTTCCTCTTTTCCTCATCTCCTCCCTCCCGTGATCTCTTCCTCTAAGATTTCCTTCCATTTATTTATTTATTTATTTATTTTAAAAATTGGTGTATTATAGTAATACAAAAAAGTGGAATTCATTGTGATATATTCATACACACACATAGCATAATTTGCTCAATTTCACTCTACAATTTCCTCCTCTTTCCAATTCTACCTCCCTCCCACTTGACCCCCTTTCTGTACTCCAGACTCAGTCAAGAGTGCAATGTTTTCTCTCATATGCAGAAGCTATAGAAAAATAAGGAGTTAAAAAGGGGATCCCATGAAAATAGAAGGGAAATCATTTTATTATTTCCTTTCTTATCTTTTTTATCTCCTTACTTCTGTCTACTTTGGGTTATTTTTTCATGGTTCTTTATTCCATCAAAGCAGAAACTTAGACTATTGAATTGAGAGCTATGTTCATTCTTAATCTAAGCACTAAATGCTCTAATTTTCCTTTAAACATGACTGTAGTTGCATCCCTAGATTCTAATATATTGCATTTTAAAATTTACTTTGTTCACTGAATTATTTATTTCCTCAAAATATTCCCTTTGACCCATTACTGGGATCACTAATATGAAAGAATTTGGGGAGAGGTTACTGGGTATTGAACCCCAGGGTACTTTGCCATTGAGCTGTATCCTTAATCCTTTTTTAAAAAGTTACTTTTATTTTGAGACAGGGTCTCACTACAGCAGTTGCTGAGGCTGGCCTCAAACTTGTGATCCTCCTGACTGGGCCTCCCAAGTCACTGGGAGTACAGGTATGTGCCACTACATTTGGTCAAGAAGATTTTGTAAAAATGTATTGTTAAATTTCCATGTTTTGAAATTTGCCTTTTGTCCTATTATTTTTTAATTTCTAGCTGGATTACACTATGTTCAGAAAATATACTCTGGATGATTTCAATTTTAAAATAATTTTGTGATGTTTGCTTTGTGACCTAGGATATTTGTTGGTGAATGCCCAATATGTACTTGAAAAAATATATGTATTTTGCTGCTGTTTGGTGCGGTGATACTTGGGTCATCAAATTTTTTAAATCATCTAGAGTCCTGAAACATAGTGATATTACTTTCAGTTCTGATTTTTTCACAGTTCTCCTGCTGTCATTTAATTTTTAATAAATGTTTTATTTGGAAGACTTTTACATATACAGATAAGTTGTGAAGGTAATATAGTTCCCTTATATCCACATGAGCTTTCTTTATTATTAAATTTTATATCCAATGATGCATTCACCACAAATAATACACTAATATTTCCTTAGTTTTTACCTAATTCCCTTTTTATGTTTCAGGACCTCATTTGAGATACCATATTACATTTTGTTGCCATGTTATCTTTAGTTTTTCCTATTGTGACATTTTCTGAGACTTTTGAAACTTTCCCTTTTTTAGAAAAAATTCCTTGGAAGTATTGAGGAGTGGTAGTCAGACATGTTTTAGACTGTCCCTCAATTAGGATTTATCTGATTTGGGAGAGGAGGTGTTTATCCTAAGTGTTTAGCCTTGAGCATGTTAAGCAAGTGCCCTACCATTAAGCTATATTCTCAATCTTATTTTTAGACTGATTCTATGAGTATGGGGTAGGAAGATGAGAAAGGTGAAGTTATCCTTCTTATTGCATTATATCAAGCCTACACAGTACCTACACAAGGAAATGAAGAGTGCCAGATATAAATTCTGATTTGCAATTTTCCCCTTCTTTCAATAATTAAAATATATCACTCTTTTGTCTTATGCTGATTTTTTTTAAAAAGCTAAGTTCAAAAAGTCACCTACTACATGTGAATCTTCTGTAGTTCTTACCTTTGTTTCATCTATATGTATTTTTTATTATTCTTGTTTTCAAGACTTTGTAATTATCTTATTTTTTTCATTTTGAGTATTATGTGTTCTTTTCCTGTTTAGTATTCCCTGAGTTAAATGAATCTTCTAATTTTTTTGTATTTCATTAATTTTGGAAATTTCTTGATCATCACCTTTTCAAATATATCTTCTACTCTGAACTTTTCTCATTCTCAGTCTCTTTTACAAATCTAAAATTTGTCTAGACCATTTGTTGTTGTCCTACCATTTTTTAAAAAAATTTTTTTAGTTGTTGATGGACCTTTATTTTATTCATTTTTTTTTTTGTGGTGCTGAGGACTGAACCCAGTGCCTCACACATGCTAGGGAAGCGCTCTACCACTGAGCCACAACCCCAGCCCTGTCCTACCATTCTTGAATAATCTATTTTGATTCTTTGACTCCCTTTTCTTTTTGTGTTTCATTCTGAGTATCTTTCATTAACTGATCTAAGATTTCTTTTTCTTCTACCATATTAAGAATGTTGATACTCCCTTTGACTGAAACTTGATATAGAACATTTTTGTTACCCTAAGAATTTTCCTTATGTTACTTTGCAGTCAGTCTGCCGCCACCTTAGGCAACTGCTTATCTGCTGTTACTATAGATTAGTTTTCCTTTTCCAGAATTTCATGTAAAAAATGAACCATGTTATTTAAACTTTTTTGTTGCTGGATTTTTTTCATCACAGTATTTTTATGATTCAACAATTTTGGTTCATATATCAGAAGTTTGTTCCTTTTTGTTGCTACATTATGTACTAGTTTTGCTTATTTTTGAGCTTGTATAAATGCAATTATATATATATACACACATATATACATATACACATATATATTCTTTTACATATAGTTTCTTTCTGTAATTCAAATTTATATTTGTGAGATTCATCCATATTGGTATTTGGAATTTGTTCATTTGTATTGCAATATGACCTTCCATTATATAAATAATCTACCCATTTAAAATCCACTTTACTAATGGTAGACATTTTGGATTTTTTCAATTTGGAGCTTGCTATTATTTGATTGTATCCATAAGACATCTTGTATTGGAAAATTAATCCTTAATGCAATGATGTTAAGTGATGAAGCCTAATGGGAGGGGTTTAGGGTATAAGGATTACAGCCTCATGAATGGATTAATGTCAGTTATTAGAAGGCTTGAGGCTGAAAGTTCAATCTCCTACTGTGTCCCTTCTCAACTTCTGCCATGGGATGATACAGCAAGAAGGCCCCAACTAAATGCCAGCACTTTTATGTTGGACTTCTCAACCTCTAGAACCATGAGAAATAAATTTATTTTCTGTGTAACTTACCCAGTCTTAGGTATATGATTTTACCTGTATGAAACAGACTAAGACAGGGCAAATATGCATAATTGTATCATGAAAATTCATGTACATTTACCTCAGAAATTGAGATATAGTATGATCATTTATTCAAATACAATGAATTATGCCTTATTGTTTTTTCCGGGTGGTTATAGAAATTTACACTCCCACCAGGGGAATAGAAGTATTGAGTATTCCTATCACTCTGTATTCCAATCAACAGTTGATTTAGAGAATTATTTTAATTTTATCAGCTACAGTGGATATGTTGTAGTGTCTCTCCAGGGGTGTAAATTTATACTCCAATGCTTAAAAAATAGGTTGATCACTGCATTATATGCTTACTGGTATTTATATATCTTCATTTATGAAATAATTGCTGAGTGTCTAGCCACTTTTATATCATGCTGTCATTTTATTATTGATTTGTAAGAGTTAATCATATATTTTAGATGGGATCTTTAGTCCATTTGATGTGTTACAAATGTGTTCTGACACCATGTGCCTTGTCTTTTTCTTACTTTTAAAATAATAACTAAAGCACTTCATTTTATGTAGTCTTATCAATATTTTCATTTATTATTAGTGCTTTACTGTTCGTTTTGTTTAGTTATTACCTCTTCTGTAACCACAAAAATACTCATGTCTATTATCTTCTACAAGTTTTATTGATGTGCTTTTCTCATTTAGACTTAAGATCCATATTGAAATTGATTTTTGTGTAGGTTGTGGGGTAAAGGTCAAAAATTTTTTCCATATGCCTTTTCATTTTTTTGAAAATGAAAATATATCCTTGTAAGATTTGTTGAATGTATCCTTCATTCACTACTGCTCAGGAATGCCTCCCTTGGCCATAAAGCACATATCACAAATATATGAGTCTGTTTTTGTGATTTCCACTGGGATCTTTTGGTTTATTTTACTTGAAATGGCACCATAATGTCTTAGTTCTAATTTTATAAGTCTCCAAGTAACCTTTGCTTTAGCAATGAGATTTTAGATTAAACACCAGACACATGATCTACGAAGGAAAAAGATGATGAGTTGGACTTGATTAAAATTAAAATATTCTATGATGAAATATATTGTTAAGAGAATAAAGCTATAAGCCACAGTCTGGGAGAAAACATTTTCAAAACACATATGTGATAATGAACTTGTATCCAAAATGTTAGAAAGAATATTTAAGGTTTTACATATAAGAAAACGTACAACCCAATCAAACATAGACAAAAAATCTGAGTAGACACTCCACCAAAGAAGAAATACAGATGTGAAATAAGCACATGAAAAGATGTTTGACATATCAAAGGATGTTTATTTGTCATTAAGGAACTGAAAATTAGAACAATGTGATACCTCTGAACAGCTAGTAAAATGTTTACAATTGCCAAATTAATAACAATAAATGCTGAAAAAGATTAAGACTAAAGAGAAATTTTTGTGAAAACTGTTTATTCTTTATTGTTTATTCTTTATTGTTTATGAAAATGTAAAATACTGCAGCCTTTTTGGATGATAGTTTAAAATGCTAAAATAGTCTTACACAGCTAAATATATATGACTCAATAATCATGGTCCTAAATATTTATCCCAATTATCTGAAAACTTATGTTCACACATCAATATGCACATGAATGTATATAGCAGCTTTATTGATAATAATAATAGGAAACAACCAAGATGCCTTTCAGTAGTTGAATGGAAAAGTAAACTGTAGTATATCTGTACATTGGGATTTATTTAGTTACAAAAACAAATTAACCCCTAAGCTATGAAGATACCTGAATGTATGTTAAATATTTATTTTTAAGTGAGAGAACCCAATAGGAAAAGATGAAAAAAATTAGGATTTTAATTACATGAAATTCTAGAAAACCATACAGAGAGTAAAGAGATCGGTGATTGTCAGGATTTTGGAGGATGGAAGGAGAGTTGCATAGTGAATGCACAGGAGATGGTTTAGGGAGACAAAACTGTTTGCTAGGGTACCTTAAGGCTAAATGCATGATATTAATGCATTTGTGACAGATACTAAAACTTTATAATACATAAACTTCAATATTTGCAAAAAAATTTTAAAAATTTTAGATAGCCATGATACAAGAAGGAATGCATACCATGACCACAGAATCTGTTTACAAATGTTTGAAAGCATCTTAGGGAAGGGATTGGGGGAAAAGTTGAAGACCAAAGTAATTTGGAAACGAGTAGAGTCTATGAGATTAAAGGCAAAATGAACTGCACATAATCATAATACTCTATTTGATAAAGGTGTTTCCTCTCAGAGTACATATTCACAGTTCTGATATTGCTATACAGATATGCTGGAATTCAACAATTAAGCAAATCAATGGCAGATGAAAGAGCCAGGTTTTGCACTTATTGAGTGGGATAAGCAAAGTAAGGGGGTTAACATGATCCTAGTGGTAATGAATTATAATTGGAGACCGTTAGTTTAAACTGCTGTTTGGCTTAATGTATACATTGTATCATGTATTAAATGTTTATAAATGCTGTTTAGTAAACACATAGATCTCCTTATTCTGTCAGCTGAGAAGGCCTGGAAGCAATGAATCCCCACTAGCAAAGATCATTCCTAGCAGTCAGATTTAAGTTTGTGAAACCATTCTCAATAATTAGCCAAGAGTGCTTGGAGACATGATTCTAGGACTGAGGTAATAAATATGCACAGTAAGCCAGAGTATCTTGTAGTGCAAGGAAGCAACAAGGTGATCAAAATGCAACCCTACCTTGATGAGGGTGTGTCAAAGGTACAAAATTAGCCAAGTGAAAGTACTCCTAATGATCGAAACTGCATTGATTTAGGAAAAAATAAAGTAGTATAGACTATAATCTAAAGTACAAAATAAATTTCCATAAATTCATGTCGATGTAAATAAATGTTAAATAAATAAATGGGAGAGAAGAGATAAAATCTTGCAGAACTCCAAATAATTTTTGTAGATAATTTTCACTTCAAGGAGAGGGAACATAAATCCTCATTCCTTAAGTATGGAAGAGAAGTCACTGTGCATAGTAATTTCCTTTCAAAGAGAACAATATGAAAAAGGGGGATTATTTGATGGTGGAGAAAACTGAAAAATTATAATCTCAGCCAAACACTGTATAGTTCCTGACATCATGATGTTAATGATCAAGGTCTTATCCTGCCTGCAGTCAAAAGTCTTGCCATTTGTCCTTTAATATCCTTTGCTCCATTTACATTTACTTTTCCTTGAATGACTTGCAGAAGTTCAGCCCAAAGTGCCCTTTTTCTACATGTCTATTTATCTCTCTCTCCTTGTTTCATAAATCTTCCTGTTGGCACCTTGCCCCAGAATGAGTTCCAATGCTTCAGCTATGCTCTTAGAGGACACTGCCCAGTGCCCCCTACTATCCCATGTTGTTCGATGTGGTCCTTGACAGTTTCCTCTATCTAGTTTGTGGATCTGTGGACAAAAGGCTTAATTTCCTTCACAGTGCATACAATTCTCTAGCATGTACTGAGCACACACAAAACATGTTCAAAGTATGAAAGAGGTGAACCCTTTTCATGTAACTTGCCTCAATTAAAGTTGAGTGCTGAGTCACATATATCACTGATGATTCTCAGCAAAAGCCAAACAAACTAGAAGAACAACAACCTCAGTATCTGATCATCTAGAATCTGAAAGCTCCAGATCCTTGCTTCCTCTGACCCCAGGCCCTGAACATCCTGATAATGCAGGTCTCGTCATTCCTCTTGCTTCAAAAAATAGCTATTTACCTAACACATTTTAAACTTTATTGTATCTGTGCTGTGTCAGAGGGGATATATGTAGCATAATGGACAATCTCCCTCCTTTTATTTTTTTCTCTCTACTTGAGCAAAAACAAGTAAGCCCACCAAACAAACAGGTATTTTAAAATATATTTACTTATGTATTTTTAATTTATCATTTTATTAACATGTGCTCACCTCATACATTTTCCCTCTTTTTGCTTATTATTTTATCTGTTCTAATGAGTTACACATGACATCAGAATGCATTTCAATTCATTGTACACAAATGGAGCATTTCTATACATCAGTGATGAACCCTAAGAAAGAGAAATTAGGAAAACTATCCCATTCACAGTAGCCTCAAAAAAAATACTTGGGAATCAATGTAACAAAAGAGGTGAAAGACTTCTACAATGAAAACTACAGAACACTAAAGAAAGACATTGAGGAAGACCTTAGAAGGTGGAAAAATTTCTCATGTTCTTGGATAGGAAGAATCAATATTGTCAAAATGGCCATATTACCCAAAGCATAATACAGATTTAATGCAATTCCAATTAAAAATCCCAACAACATTCCTCATAGAAATAGAAAAACCAATCATAAAATACATCTGTAAAAATCAGAGGCCCAGATTATCCAAAGCAATCCTTAGCAAGAAGATTGAAGCAGGAGGCATCACAATACAAGACCTTAAACTATACTACAGAGCTATAGTAACAAAAATGCATGATTTTTGCACCACAATAGACACGTAGACTGATGGTACAGAATAGAAGACACAGAGACAAACCCACATAAATGCAGTTATCTCATACTAGACAAAGTCACCAAAAACATACATTGGAGAAAAGATAGCCTCTTCAACAAATGATGCTGGGAAAACTGGAAATCCATATGCAGCAAAATTAATTTAAACCACTATCCCTCACCATGCACAAAACTTTCTCCTTTTTTTACCACTCGGTTGCAAAGCCCTCATACTTATGAGAACTTCGTATCTGATGAGCAGGCTATAACTCAATGGCCACTCACAAAAGTCTCCTTCATCTTGTGGCCTGTCTCCACAGAGTGAATTCATAACCTGCTCTCTTTCTTTCTGTATCTGATTTTATCTATCAATTCAAAATCTCCTTTGTACTTTATTTAAATTTTAGTGAAGTATAACCTACTTACAAAAATTACATATGCATTATTCAATGATATTACAGAGTAAATACACCAGTGTAGCAACCTTTTAGATTAAGAAAAAGCATTTCCGAGACCACAAATCCTCTTACCTTATTTTACAATTGTTGCTTCTCTTTCCATCCCAAGAGAAACTGTTATTGTGTCATATAACACTACTGATTGCCTTTTCTTGTTTTAAAGCTATATGTATATAGAGCCATATGATATGTCTCATTCACATTTGGCTTTTCTTACTAATGTTTATGTTTTGAAATCCACCTATGTTGTTGATTATAGCAGAGGATCCTTAATTTTCATTGCTGTTCCATATTACATATTCTTATTATACTCTCAATTGAATTTATCCTATTATTCATGATGGACATGGGGGTTGGATTTAGTCTTCGGCTTTAATGAATGGTGCTGCTTCGAACATTTTATTGCACATGTGCATGGGTGTCTGTTAAATATAAGCCTAGGAATGATGTTGCTATTCACAACATGCAGATTTTAACTGGAAAAATTACTGCCAAACAATTTTTCTAAAGTGCTTGAACCAACATATACTCCCGCCAGCAGTTTATGAGAGTTCTTTTAGCTATACATACATTTGTTTTCTGTATTTTTATTTTTAGTCACTGTTGTGGGTGTGCAGTGGTATGTCATTATGGTTAAAATTGCATTTCCCTGATGACTAATAAGGTTAAGCACCTTTTTATGTACATGTTGGCTGTTTTGATATCCTCCTTTGGATAGTGCTTATTGGAATTTTCTTGTCCATTTTTCTCTTGAGTTTTCTGCTTATATTCATAATATTTTTGTATCATTTATTATATTCTGGGTAAGAGTATTTCCATTATTAATTTCTGTATAACAAATGACCCCAAGTGCAGCAATGTAAAACAAAACCCAATTATAGTTGCTGATTCCATGGATCAAGGATTTGGTTAGGACACAGCGAGGATGACTTATCTCCATTCCTCAATGTGTGAAACCTCCTCTGGGAGTACTGAAATGGTTGGCAGTGTGTTGAATGTCTGGAAACATCTGTAGTCTTATTTGCTCACATGTCTCTTACAAAGGCTTGGCTTGGCTGACTTCGTTATCTGGCACACTTGCAGATGGCCCTTTCATGTGATTTGGACTTCTGCACAACAGAACTTCCTTAGGAATGTTAGATTTCTTACATGGTGTCATTAGATATCAAAATGAATATTCCTGTAGCAAGGCAGAAGCTTGCCTTGCCTTCTATGATCTGGCATTAGAAGTAACAGCAGTACCTCCACTTTACTGTTCAAAGCAGTCCTGACTTTTTCAGATTCATGTGGAGGGAAGTTAGCCTCTATTCATAGGAAAAGTGTCACAACATTTGGTGCCATGACTTTAGACACCATAATCCACCATCTGGTGACATATTTACATTCTTCCCCAGGCAAACACATTGTGACTCTCCCAAGATCCTCCACCTATGCCCCCCACACCTTCCCTGTTATGGCATTAAGTCCAAGATACTATCATTTAAATCAAATCCAACTGTCAATAAGACTGTTCAATTTCTTGAGTATAGTTCTTCTTAAACTAAAGACTTATAAACTAAAGTAACAAGTTATATAACCCACATGATATATTGTAAGGGTAAGCACAGGATATCCTTAGTAGACACGCCTGTTCAAAAATGGGATAATTGAGGGCTGGGGTTATGGTTCAGTGGTAGACTGCTTGCCTAGCATGCGTGAGACACTGGGTTCGATCCTCAGCACCACATAAAAATAAAATAAAGATATTGTGTCCACCTACAACTAAAAAATAAATATTTTTTTAAAATGGGATAATTGAGAAGTACATGAATTTCATTGCTCCATAGCAATCCTCAATCCACTTGGGCACATGTTGCCAGACTTTTTTTATTAGGGTCACATCCTGCTCCTTAGAAGTGATTTTTCCCTTCCTTTTGGCTCTGTCATCCTTGCTCTTTGTTGAGTTCTCTGAATCTTCCTTTCCCTTCAACAGTTGTCTGGGTTTTCAGGGCAGTCATTTTTCAATCTGCTTCTTGGCTGTAGAAATTGGAGTAGAGTCTAAAAATTTATTTTATTTTATATTGTCTCTGTATGTTTCAGTATATGCTGATTCAGTTAACTTAAAATTGCAGATATTTATATATCAATGTATAATCGGTCAAAGGCCAAACCCACAAATCTCTTAAAGAGACAAGCCTTTCCTTGGACTCACTATGAGGCAGTCAGGTCACTATAATATCGTCAAAGTTCCTAAAAATTCTATGTTCAGGAGACATTCCTATTACTTAAATGAATTAAGAGTCTCAGAAAATATTTTTTTTTTTCTGTCAGAGACGGTTTATGAAAGTTCACCTTAAAATTTTTGGTGTCTTAAGAATTTTACAGTCACACCTTTGGTGGCTTTTTCATGTTTTCTGGATAACATTTTGGATTATTTTCAGAACACAGTAGTTTCTAGAAAGAAATTCCAGGATTCTGCTATATTTTCTTCAAATTCATCTTTTAAAGCACAGTTGTTACTGCCTCCTTGCCTAATTATGTTATACCTCAAGTCCAGACAGAAATGCTAACTTGGAGCTGGGCGCGGTGGCTCAAGCCTGTAATCCCAGCACTTAGGGAGGCTGAGACAGGAGAATCGCGAGTTCAAAGCCAGCCTCAGCAATGGAGAGGCGCTAAGCGACTCAGTGAGACCCTGTCTCTACATAAAACACAAAATAGGGCTGGGGATGTGGCTCAGTGGTCGAGTGCCCCTGAGTTCAATCCCTGGTACCAAAAAAAAAAAAGAAATGCTAACTTGGTCTACACTATCAGCCAGCCATATTTATGGACTCAGACAAAAATATTTATTCTCACAAAGTGTTTACTGATTGGGAAGATGAGATGTAAGAAGTACCAATGAAGACTGTGGGCCTATTACCAAATGGTAGGGTATATTCTGAGGGAGCACACAAGGGAATGGAAATGGAGCTAACATTCCCTACCTCATGAGGTAAGCATTGTACCTGTCTCCAATCCCTTCCTCACTCCTTAAATTCCTATTCTTTCCCATGTGAGAGATGTCAACTGGCACTGTACCTAAAAGAAAACACTTCTTTCTTTGTCATTCTCTAAGGGTCCTCATACCCAGCATAAGATTTGTAGAAAAGTTCAACAACTGGATTCTCTCACCAACTGTGCCACTATAAGGGGACGTATGTCAAAGATCATGCAGGTGATTCAGCAGTGTCTGTTAGACAGTTCTGAATAGTTTCACCTATAGCAAGAACTTGTGGTTTGTGTTTATATTCTGTTAATACTCTCTTTTGATGAACAAAAGCCCTGATTTTTGGTGTAGTTCAGTTTTTAAAACTTTTCCTTTAGGGCTATAAAATTTTCACCTACTACAAGGTCATGATGTTATTCTCCTATGTATCCTCCTAACAGGTTTACTGTGTTATTCTCCTCATTTAGATTGACAAGATGTCTGGGATTATTTTTTGAGTTAGAGTTCAAATTTTATTTTTTAGGCACAGATATATCCAAAGTAGCCAGACTAATGTACTGAAAATGTTACTTTTCCATTGTCAAAAATAAACTCTCCAAATATGCATGGGTCTGCTTTCAGATTATTTCTTTTACATTATATATTTGTCTGTTCTGTGCCAATATCACTGTCTAAATTTATATTGCTTTTGTAAGTTGTTTTAATAAACTAGTCTACTGATATGTTTTATATCCAATAAAGTTTATCTATTTTAAGTATGTAACTTGATGAGTTCTGACAAATGCATACAGTTGTCTAACCTCCCATGATTAAAATATAATGACTAAGCCCAAGTTCCTCTACAAAGTCTCCTATGATAGCTTGTAGAAGTTTCATAACTTAGTATTTTACATTTAGGTCTGTGATACATTTTGCATTAGTTTTTCTCAGAATACAAGATTTGTGTCTAGATTTATGGAATTTATTTTGCACACTGATGTCTAGATGTTCCAACATCATTTGTTGAAAAGACTATCATTTCTTACATCAAATTGCCTTGGTTCCTTTGTCAAGGATCAATTGTCTACATTAGTGTAGGTCTATATATGGGTTCCCTATTATGTTATTTTAACCTACTTGTCTAGTCTCTCATGAATAACAGTGTCTTGATTATTTCTAGTAAAGCTTGAAGTCAAATATTGAAAGTTGTCTGACTTTGCTCCTCTTCAATGTGTTGTCTGCTCTAGGTTTCTGTTTTTCCATATGAACTTTAGATTCAGTTTTTCAATATCAACATCTAGTAGATAACTTTCTGGGACTTTGAAATTTCATTGAATGTGTATCATGTTTGGAAGAACTGACAACATAACTGTTTTGAATCTTTTTATTTATGAACTTGTACTATTTGTTTAGATCTTCTTTCACTCTTATTTTCAAAGTTGTTTAGTTTTCCTAATATAACTGTTGTCCATATTTTGTTAGATTTATCCCTAAAATATTTTGATTTGTTTAGTTCTAATGTAAATAGTATTGTGTTTTAAATTTTAGACTTTTGTTACTTTTTGCTGGCATATAGGAAATCATTTAACTTGTATATTAACCTTGCACCCCACAACCTTGCAATAATCATTTGTTAGTTCCAGGAAATATTTTGTTGATTCTTTGATATTTTCTACATGAATTGCCATGTCATTTTTATGTTTTTTATTTCCTTTTCTTGCCTTACTGCATTAGCTTGAACTTTCACTATGATGTTGAGTAAGAGTGGTGATAAGGGGCATGCTTGCCTTTTCTCCAATCTTAGCAGAAAGCTTGTTATTTCTCACACTAAGTCTGATGTCAATTGTTTATAGAAGAGATTTTTAACATTCTCACAACAAAGATATGATCACTGGTGAAGTGATAGATATGTTAATTAGTTTAATTGATTCTATAATGTATATATGGATCAATATTGTACCCCTTAAATATACACAATTATTATTTGTTAATTAAAATAAATTTTGTTTTTTATTTTTATAGGTTCTTTTTAGATATACATGACAGTAGAATCTGTTTTGACACAATTATAAAAGCATGGAATATATCTTATTCTGATTCAGTCCCCAGTCCCCAGTACCTCCCATTCCCTTCCCCTCCCCGACCTCTACTGATCTTTCTGCCATTAAAATATATTTTCAATATCTGATAGTAGCTGCACTGATTTGTAGATATGTTTATCAAGTTGAGAAACTTCCCCTGTATTTCTAGTTTGCTAAAATTTTTCATTGTGAATGGCTGTTAGATTTTGTAAAATACTTTTACTTCATCTTTTA
This sequence comes from Xerus rutilus, assembly GCA_028644305.1. Taxonomy (NCBI): domain Eukaryota; kingdom Metazoa; phylum Chordata; class Mammalia; order Rodentia; family Sciuridae; genus Xerus; species Xerus rutilus. The sequence goes on from CM053417.1 coordinate 2,876,328, forward strand.
TTTTTGTACTAGGGATTGAAGCCAGAGATGCTTAACCACTGAGCCATATCACCAGTCTGTTTTGTTTTTTTTATTTTGAGACAGTCTTGTTAAATTGCCGAGGCTGACTTCAAACTTGTGATCCTTCAGCCTCAGCTTCCTAAGTTGCTGGGATTCTAGGCATGACCACTATGCCTGGCTTTTTCTTCATCTATTGATGTGATTACAGGACTTTTCTTCTTTAGCCTGTTGATGTGATTTACTAATTAATTAAATTGTGAATTGTAAATGAGCATTGCATGTCTAAAATAAATCCCATATACTCCTTTTTATATCCTGTCAACTTTGATTTGCTAATATTTTGAATGTATTTTCATATCTATGCTTATGAGAGATGTTGATCTATTATTGATCTATAGTGTCCTTTCTTGCAAAGTATTGTTCTGATGAGGGCATTAGGATAATGCTCATCTCACAGAGTTAGGGAATATTCTCTGTGCTCCTGTTTTGTGGAAGACACGGTAGAGAACTGACATCATTTCTTTCTTAAGTTTGGTAAAATTCAACAGTGACATCATCTGGGACTGATGCTTTCTATTTGAAAGGTTATTAATTACTGACTGAATCTTTACATAAATACTCAAATTAACTGTTTCTACTTATGTGGGTTTTAGTAGACTTTTTTTCAAGCAATAGGTCCATTTCATCTAACTTACTAATTTGTGGACATAGAGTTGTTCTTAATATTCCCTTTTTTTTTTTTTTTTTGGTACCAGGTATTGAACCCAGAAGTGCTTAACCACTGAGCCACATCCCTATTTCTTATTTTCTTTATTTTGAGACAAGGTCTTGTTAAATTTCTTAGGGCCTCAATAAGTTGCTGAGGCTGACTTTGAATTTGTGATTCTCCTGCCTCAGCATCCTGAGCTGCTAGGATTACAGGCATGCACCACAACACCTGGCCTTTATTATCTTTTTAATGCTGATGAGATAAGTAATGATGGTTCTTCTCTTTTTCTGATATGTTTAATTTGTGTCTCCTCTCTTGTTTTCTTAGTTAACTTAGCTAGAGTTTTATTAATTTAATTGATTAATATTGTCAATTGTTTCAAATATTTTGTCTTTGTTGATTGTTCTCTATTCCTTTCTGTTTTTTCAATTTATTTGATTTCTAATTTCATTTGGTTATTTCTTCTACTTGCTTTGAATTTAATGTTCTCTTCTTCTTGTAGTTTTCTATGGTGAAAAGTAAGATTATTGATTTTAGGTCCTTCTTAAATGACATTTGTAGAGCAATATTCTCACCAACAGCAAAATATGCGTTCCTCTCAAGCATACATGGAATATTTTTCAAGCTAGATCATATTATGAGGAATAGCACACATAACAATAAATGTAATGTAATCCACATCATATAGAGTATGTTATCTAGCAAAATGCGATTGAATTAAAAAATCATAACAGAAATCTGTGTGGGAATTGCTAAGAGCTTGGAAACCAAAAGCATACTACTAAAGAATTCATGAGTCACAGAAGAAATAAAAAGGGAAATTAGAAACTTTAACAGAATGAAAAGGAAAACATGATATATCAAAATTTATAAGCTGTAGCTTAAGCTGTACTGAGAAATTCATCCACTAAATGCCTATAGGAGATGCACTTATTCTCAAATTAATGCTCCAAGGTTTTACTTTAGGGAAATAGGGAATAACAAATAATAATAATAATAACAAGAAGGATAAAAATAATAAATACAAATACAAGAGCAAAAATGAATGAAATAGAAACACAAACAGTACAGAAATACAATGACAACAAAGTCTGGTTCTCTGAGAAGATGAATAAAACCAATAAACTAGAAAAAAGAAGACAGAAATTGCCAACATTAGACATAAGAGAGAAAACATGACTACAGATTCTTTATATATATTAGAAAGAAAATAATTGGACATTATGGAGATTTTATGGCTATAAAATTGAGAGTTTAGGGAAAATGGACAAATTGTCAGAAAAACATAAACTACCAAAGTTCACTCAAAATAAATAAAAATACCGAATAGCCCTATATCTATTAAAGTAATTGAATTTGTAGTATAAACTCCTTCACAAAGAAACCTCCAGGCATAGATGATTTTACCAGTGAATGTTATCAAACATTTATTGAAGAAATAATATCAATTCCACATAAACTATTACATAAAATTGAAGAGGAAAGAGTACTTCCCACCTCATTCTATGAGGCTATCCTTGCCCCAGAAAGAAAAGTACATTTCAGGAAAAGAAAGCTATAGGCATATATTCCTTTTTAATATAAATGCAACAATTCTGAATAGTGTTTTAGCAAATTGCATCCAACAACATAAAAATTATAATTCATATGACCAAATTTAGTTTATGTCAGCAATTCAAGATTGATATGTTGTGTATTAAAAAAATCTATAGTCAATTGTCCATATTTACAAAATAAAAAATAAAAACATAATCCTCTCAATAGAGAAAAAAATCATTTGAGAAATCCGACAATCTTTCATGATGAATATACTCTACAAACTAAGAATAGAAGGAAACTTCCCCAATATGATATAGACATATATGAAAAGTTCACATCCAATATCATACTTCATGCTGAAAGACTGAATGTTTTCCCCTAAGAATAGGAGCAAAGCAAGCTGATCTACACTCACTGCTCCTATTCAGTGTTGTCATGAAGGTTCTAGCTAGGTCAGTTAGGCAAGAAAAAAAATAAAAGTCATCTGTTGCTTTTAAAAATGACAAAACCATCTTCATTTGCAGAAAGCATAATTATTTATATGATGCAATCTTTTTTTTGGGGGGGAGGAGGGTACCAGAGATTGAACTCAGGGGCACTTGACCACTGAGCCACGCCCCCAGCCCTATTTTGTGTTTTATTTAGAGACAGGGTCTCACTGAGTTGCTTAGCACCTTGCTTTTCCTGAGGCTGGCTTTGAACTTGCAATCCTCCTGCCTCAGGCTCCTGAGCTGCTGAGATTACAGGTGTGTGCCACCACATCTCGCTCTGATTAAATCCTTAATTCACAAGTTTGGCAATTTTACAGTATACAGATCAACATAAAATAATTTTTATTTCTATGTACTAGCAATGAACAATCACAAATTGAAATGCATAAAACAATACTGATTACAATGGTATCAAAGTACAAAATGTTTAGGGATGAATCACATATAATATTGATAAAACATGTCCAGTGAAAACTTTATTAGGAGAAATTAAAGCAAATCTAAATAATGGAGACATGTACTCTCTTTTGTCTTACAAGACAATGTATTGTTAAGAAATAAATTATCCCCAATTTTTTTCTATGATTTTACTGCAATCTCAATTAAAATAAACTGCACTTGTTTTGTAGACTAGATAAGTTAATTCTAAAATTTATTTGGCAATATGAATTACCTAGAATTGCCAAAACAAATTTGATAAAGAACGAAGTTGGAAAGCTTACAGTTTCCAGTCTCCAGCCTTATTATAAAACCATATAATCAATGTGTGATGTTAGCATCAAGATTGGCAAACACGTCAATGGAACCAAACAGAATCCAAAAATCAACCCTCACATACATGAAAAACTGATTTTCAATGAAGGCAAAAGACAAGTTTCTAAAAAAAGACTTTTCAAAAGTTTTGCTTTTAAACTCGACTGCCTATGTACCAATTATATCCCTATTGAGGTCTGAACTTTGATTTATAACTCATACCATTTATAAAAGTTATCTACATATAGGTAAGGGACTGAAATGTACAATCCAAAACTATGGAATTTCTAGAAGCAAACAAAAAGTGCTTATGACCTACACTCCTTAGATATGACACAAAAGCATGATTCATAAAAGAAAAAAAGCTATAGTTATTAATTAGGCTTCATCAAAATTAAAATTTCTGATCTCCAAAAGACACTGTGAATAGAATCAAAGACATAGCATGGATCAGGAGAAAATTATTGTAAATCATATATCTCACAAAAGAGTTTATCTAGATTATATAAGTAATTCCCCAAACTCCACAATAGTAAATTAAGCATCCCATTAAAAATGAGTGAAATGTTTGAACACTTTACAAAAAAAATTGCACAGATCACACGAAAGCTTATGAAAACATACACATTCTTAGTCATCAAGAAATTGCCAAATAGCCAGGCACGGTGGCACACTCCTGTAATCCCAGCACTTTGGGAGGCCGAGACAGGAGAATCACGAGTTCAAAGCCAGCCTCAGCAATGGCGAGGTGCTAAGCAACTCAGTGAGACCCTGTCTCTATATAAAACACAAAATAGGGCTGGAGATGTGGCTCAGTGGTTGAGTGCCCCTGAGTTCAATCTCCAGTACCAAAAAAAAAAAAAAAAAAGAAGAAAGAAAGAAAAGAAAAGAAAATGCCAAATAAACCACAATAACATACGATTACACACCTATTACCATGGATAGAAGTCCCACATCCTTGGACTTCTGATATGCTGCTTTAAGTTCTAGGAATTTTTATATTTCCATTTTAATTTCTGATTTAAATCATAAACCATCTGCAAGTGTGTGTTTATAATTGTAAATATATCATCATTTCTATTTATCTTTTTTGTTCTTAGTTTATTACCAAAACATGTTGTGATGAATAATCGCTCAGTATGATAATCAATTATTTAAAATCATTTGAGGCTTTCAGTACAGCCTACGCACCATGTTCACTGGTTTTTGGGTAAATATTCCATGGATGAGAAAAATCAATAGTTTTACAATTGTTGGCTTAAACTTTACATATATCCATTAGATCAAGTTAATATATCTTCCTCACCATTCAGGAAACCAATCCTCCTCAATCTATTTGGACTTGATAGCTCTCTTTACTCCACACTCACTAGCATATTTGACTATCACTAATGTAACATTTATTAAAATATGAGCTTTTGTTGAGCTTTGTACATCAAATTTTGTTGGGACAAGAGGATTTCTTACTTAGAATTAAAAGTAGCTATTGTGAAAAGCTCATACCAGCAACCCCTTGACAGGAGTAGTGCTTGTGATATAGATATATATATCCTATGGAGGTAAACAGGGGACATTTCCATCTGAATAAAGAAGGAAAATAGTCTCATAAGGGATATCAAGGCTGGGTAGGCTGGAACTCAGGGTTGTGGTGAAGGGAATTTAATATGATTTGGAGATATATTCTTTTTTTTTTTTTTTGGTACCAGGGATTGAACTCAAGGGAACTCGACCACTGAGCCACATCCCCAGCCCTATTCTGTGTTTTATGTAGAGACAGGGTCTCACTGAGTTGCTTAGTGCCTCGCCATTGCTGAGGCTGGCTTTGAACTCGAGATTTTCCTGCCTCAGCCTCCCTAAGTGCAGGGATTACAGGTGTGCGACACCACGCCTGGCTGATTTGGAGATATTCTTAAGTAAGCAAGACATAGTGCTACTTCTCCCTCTACTCAAATTCTGATATTCTCAAGGATTTGTGGTGAGTGTGGATACTACATACTTACTTGCCAACAAGAAATACACAGGGTGATGAGATAGGAATCCTGCCTAATGAAAGCCATGGTTCACAGCCCCATGAAGATATCTCTTCCTGAAAATAAGTGTTGTATTTATGAAGTCTGCTTTACATGTGTTTGAATCTGGTTCTTATCCCCTGAAACCAGAGACCACCAAAAAGATGGAATTGTGAGCTTACCATCTAGCAACAACACAACTAAGCTCAGCCCAAGGGATCGCTGCTTCTGAAAATACACTCAGCTGCACTTGCCAGCCTTTTGGCTGACCTCTTTGCACAGTTTCCTTTGCCTGGCATTAACTAGAATGCACCCTCTAATTGGACTTGACAAGCCAAATCCCCAACTGCACTATTTCTGCATGTTTAGATTGTCTTAGGTAACCTTTCCTCCCGCCATTCTAGATCCAACAAAGCTTTGTGAACAGAGCTTCTCCAGCATTACCAGCTCTTAGGAGCTCAATTACAATCATGAATATTGTTATGTGAAATGCTAATGGCAGTTTTCAGAGTGATTACTATAATATTTAGTGATAGTAACAATTTTTAACAAAGATCATAGCCACAAAAGCTCAAAATCACGTTTATGACAACCAATGAATCATGAAAAGGATTGAAAAGGAGAGGGGTTCGATAGGAGCAGGTGGAAGATTGAGTGACAGACATATTTCCTTGCCTTTGTGAGTGGTGATGAATATAAAGTGGTGCAAGATTCAGTGCTTACCATTGAGGTGTCAATTTAGTGGAAGGGGCAAACATACCCACCAAATATCATTTAGTCTTTGATGTAAAGGATAGATTTCTGTGTTATTAAGTATCTTCTCAGGATGCTGAAAGGAAATCCCTTTACCAGTAGAGGATTTCAGTGGTCCTTCACTAGTAGTAAGCACTCTTCCTTTCTTTGTTATTTTCTCTTTGCTTCTGCCCATCCATCTCTGGATGCCAGACATACTAGTACTTCATCCATCTTTCTATTTTCTGCTAGATCCTGTTCAGCCATGAAAAGTTTAGCTTCAATTGCTACACACGCAGAGATGTTCCCTGGAAAGATGCTATTGTAGATAAGGGGAACCCCTAGAGAAAACTGAATGGCCTGACAACCACATGCCAGTACCCAGCCTAAGGCCAGACAAAGGAATGAGACAAGAAGACTATGCTATTCAAATACTGGTGGCTGCAAACACCAGGAAGTAAATACAAGGAGATATGGAATGAGGGGTCAATAATTTCTTTGGTTAACCTCAAGGACCCAGTAAATGGAGTACCTTACATGCCTTCCTTTGATATTATGCATGAAGTTAGCTCCTGCTTTGCCACTGTTACAAGAGGTCTTTACAAAGTTTCTAGTCACTGTGTTCAGTAAGTAAAATCTGTTTGGTATAGGGTTTATAAGAGTTTGTTCTGTGGAGTTAGCCTGCCCAGATTCAGGTTTTAATTCTGCCACTTACTAAGAGAATTATGTTGTATGACTTACCTAACCAATCTTCACCTAAGTTTCTTCATTTGTGATAAAGGATGATGACAATAGCACCTACATCCTAGGGATACGAGGAGAAATAATAAATAATGTGTGGAATGTGTGGAAGTTGCTCATTGTGAGCACTGAATAACTGCTAGCAATGACTTTTACAGACCACCAAGATGTAAGGGAATGTGAGGGAGGAGCAGAGAACACATGCATGGGAAGCTGCCTGTGAATGAATCTGCCGACTAGAAATTGTGAAATTTAGAATTCTTTGTTGATTGATTTCTCCTAAGCATTCCTGTCTTCATTGACATGTTATTTTGAAAAATATGATTGGATTTTTCTTTGGCCTCAGACCACTTCAAGCAATAAAAATTCTTCATGTGTCACTGAAGCTTCTCCTGCTAGCCCCACTCTACTCTTGTTTTTGCCAGCTCCTGTATCATGCTAACTTGCTGCTCTTGCATTCGGCATCCTCTCTGTCCCTCTTCCTCCCTTGGTTCAAATTTTTACACTTCAAAAAAACACCCTACCATCATCCTCAGTTTTCCTGGAGCATTCATATAGGTAAGAGCATTCCAAGAGAGTAGGAGAAGGGGGAACTCTTGCTGCACTTTGCTGGATCTGGTATGCATGAACTTGGAGGGATTAAGCTAGTTCTTAGCTACATTACCAGTTCAGACAATGTAGACACAGGTTAATCCATTGTTCATTTTCCTACTTCATGCAACATGTACTTTGCTCTGTCAGGCTTTGTGCTGCCTTTGAGTGGTTATGTGTCAGCACACGTTCACATGTGAGCATTTGTGTACATAAACATGTGCACGTGTGCATGTAGGAGGCAACACAAATTCATCTCACTCAGGACTGGCTCTAGGAGATGGGCTGATTTAGCTGATGATAGACGCCTACTTTTCTTTTTCCAGTGAGAAGCATAACAGTCTTAAAACTTTCACCAATCCTTCCCTTCTGGTAAGTCCACTTGGGACCCACATCAGTCCTGAGAGGGCAACTGTCTCTTCAACCCAAGTTGTCTCTTGACAAGATTTAATTCCAGTCATTAGTAAGATTGATCATAACCAACTTTCATCCCACCAAATGAGATATACTTTGCTAGCATTCTACTCTTTCTTCTTTTTTAACATACAACAGAGGCTTTCTTTCCATTAGTTATCACGAATACTTGCCAAGATTCAAGCAGCAGAACACTTCTAGGGGAAAGTGATATGCTCAGCAGTCATCTCATCAGCAACATGACACAACAATGAAAGCCCAAACATTAAGTGTTCTGTGAATTTTAATGTCTACATTAAATATGGTTGACCCTGTTCTTAGATTCAGTTGTTCTCCAGTCAAACCCTCATAGAAAGTTAATGGGAAAAAAAGTTGAATAGGGGTGCTAGATTGATCAGCTAGTTCAACCTTATCATTGGACAAATGGGTAAATAAGTGACCCAGAAGGGGTCAGAGTCTAAATGAGTGACCACACCAAACCAGGACTGCATCTCCTTCTCCAGCACAACCACACCTTCCAGACCTAGGCTCTTCATGCCTCTTTCTGCTCTACCCTGAATATGACTAGAAACTGCAAATTTTAATTCTGAGCTCCTTCTTTGGCTATATGAGCTTTAAGACTCACCTAGGGGATCTAATAGGATTATAAAGCTCAGACAAATCATCATTAAGGAGCCTCTCATGACATTTATTTTTTTTTAAATATTTATTTTTTAGTTGTAGGTGGACAGAATATCTTTATTTTATTTTTATGTGGTGCTGAGGATCGAACCCAGTGCCTCACGCGTGCTAGGCGAGCACGCTACCACTGCGCCACAACTCCAGCTCTCTCATGACATTTAGATGGAGGACTGGACCCTGGGTTTTATAGCTTGGAAGCCACTAGATGAATCAGCTGTGCATGTGTGGCTCTGAGAGCTGCAAGGGAGATACAGAAACTCATGTCCCAAGGTCTAAATGGAACTTCAAACTGAAACAGAAAGCCCAGTTAACTCTTCTGTTAGCCTTCTGAGCCTATGGCATTTACTTGTGATCTGTTGAATAGCAAGCCAAGTTATAGCACAGACTAGCAGAGAATAGAAATATATAACTCAGGGTTCTTAGTTACAAGTGATAGAATTTCACTCAGGCTTATATAAAGACAAAGGGAACTGTTTAAGTTGCTAGCTGTTCTTCTGACAGAGGACTAATACACCAAATATATAAATACCTACAAAAGTTTATCACCATACAAACAAATAACCCAATTAATGCTTGGTAAAATGAACTAAACGGACATTTCTCAAAAGAACTACAAATGGCCAACAAATATATGAAACAAATGTTCAGCATCTTTTGCTACTAGGGAAATGCAATTCAAAATTGCATTGACATTTCATCTCACACCAGTTAGATGTGAAAATACAAACAGTACTAAATGACAGAGAATCTGTGGAGAAAAAAAGAACACTTTTACAATTGGAAAGACACTCAAACCTACCCCCCCAAAAAGGCATAAGTTCAAAGGCTGATCAATTTATATACCAAGTTCCAAGACTAAGATTTCTGGGTGATATCCATTTCTCTCTTCCTCCCATTAGAATCCTGCATTAATATGCAGGCTTATATCACTTTACAATGTGGATATGTTCCGAGAAATGCTTTGACAAGAGAGCCAATCACAGAGTGTACTCACACAGGTCTGTTGCTTAACATGGCATTATTATATTATTATTATTAATATTATTATTATTATTATTTTGGTACCAGGGATTGAACTCAGGCGTACTCGACCACTGAGCCACATCCCCAGCCCTATTTTGTATTTTATTTAGAGACAGGATCTCACTGAGTTGCTTAGAGCCTCACTTTTGCTGAGGTTGCCTTTGAACTCAGGATCTTCCTGTCTCAGCCTCCCTAAGTGCTGGGATTACAGGTGTGCACCATAGTGTCCGGCTTAATATGGCTTCTTAATGAAATCAAGAGATGTGGAGGCTGGAGTTGTGGCTCAGCGGTAGAGTGCTTGCCAAGCATGTGTGAGGCACTGGATGCTGTGAATAATACATTTGTCATGTCTAATTACAAGACAAGAATTAGATCATTTATTTTTACAGAGAGAATGCTACCTAATAAACCTAATTAGGTAGCTGAAAGGGTAAAAGGAAATTCTAAGCTATTATGGAGGTAGTAACTATAGGATGTAGAGTGGTAGAACAAAAAGAAAAGGTTAAAATTATTAAAACTTAGAAACTTTTAGGAGTTTTCCTCTTGTTGATAAATTTCAGACTTCTGAAAAGTGAGCTCTTTCTGGTTGGTTCTGCTCAGAACTAGGACTCAAACTTCTAGGAATGTGCACTAACCTAGTGCTCTTGTTTTTGAGCTCAAAAGGGGATTGTGGTGACAGAACCCAGACCTCTTGGGAAGACTGATTATGGTGCCTTTAAGAGGGCAGGATGATGGTGTTTCTGCAAATGCTCAGAACACTGCACATCACCCCAGCACTTCTTCACTGGGCAGCAACTGTTCTTTTCTGCAGCAATAGTTGAATCCAGAATGCAAATAACATTTCTCTTTGTCAATAAGGGGTGCTAAATGAGGTTCACAAGTCCGAAAGTGGAAGATGGGACTTGCTCCCTGTCGCCTGCTTCCTATGCAGTGTCTCGGGCCCAGAATTACGCAGCAGAAATGTAGGTTTCTTGTTTTATGGAACAAAAAACATCTGTATGTGTCTACTTGATAATATGCAACTATGCTTGATACAAAAGACGATATCCACACCCATTTTTCAAAGTAAAGAGGTGGAAATATTACCAAATTATTGCATCTATTTCTGGGAAACAATCATGTGATCCATCTTTTAAATTTAGTCACAATATTCAATACTATTTTGTAGAAAGTTTAAATTTTAAAGTTAATCCCCAACTAAACATACTAAATAATACAGAGAAGGAGAAGAGAAAAGAAAAGAAAAAAAATAGCTACTGTAGTCCATTCCTGGCCATTTTTTATTTCTTTTTTCCACTTCTTATTGCATATTCCTTTGCTCTTAGTTATGATCTCAATTGAAGATATATAGATATAGATATAGATAGATAGATACATATAGATATAGATATAGAGATTAGTTTGTCCTAGACCTTCATTCCAGAAGGATCTGAAGAATTAATGGTCCTTCTGTTCTTTGGTTGCTTATATCAGTGGCATACCCTAGTGCTATGGAATAAATCAGATCATCCTAAAACACATGTACTAAACCCCTAATCCCCTATGTAACTATATTAGAAATAAGGCCTTTAAAGAGTTGATTACAGCTAAATGAGGTCATAAGGATGGAGCCCTGAGCTGCTAGAATTGGTGTTAACTATAATGCACTAATAAAAAAGGAGTTTTTAAAAGAAAGGTCAGGCTAACACCATTATGAACCCAAAGAAGATCAGGTGGCAATTATTGCATGTGATGATGGATATGTCACATGTTTTATTCAGGTTATATGATTACTGGAATAGAAATTATTTACCCTTGTTTCTCAGTAAAGAAACTCAAGAAATGAGAATGACTTGCCCCTCATAACAGAATAAGTAAACAATGGTACAAGTAGTTAAAACTCCAAAAAAGTTACACTTCTGTCTCCAAAGCTCAGGCATATTCTCTAGTGCACAAAATACCAAGTTCTTCACATCTCAGTTTTGTTCTTATTGTTTACCTTAATTAAATATCAGCATGAATTCAGGAGAAAAGGAAGAAATACCAGAAATTTCTCTCTTTGCCATCTGAGGACACAGTATGAAGGTGAGCTTCGGCAAGCCAGCAAGTAGGCCCTCACAAGAAACTGAATCCTACCGGAGCCTTGATTTTAGATGTTTTGGTATCTATAGTTATGAGAAAATAAATTTTTGTTTTTTGTTTTTTTTTTTTTTTAGTTACCAGTCTGTGGTATTTTATTACGGCAGCCCAAATGAACTAAGACAGCTGGTCTCTTATTCAAAGCATATATCACATCCTGCAAAATAGAACCTCATCATCTCAAGTTGTTTTATCCCAATAGTATATAGACAGATAATGAGAGGATCCAATATAGTATGCATCATTCTGAGCCATCTGCTCATGCAAATTACCTGTGTTTTCTAGACAGCTCCAATTTTACATGTTACATGTCATTCCACTTGATGATAACTTTGCATGCCCAATTTTATGGCTTTCCAGGACAAATAATATCTAGTTCATGATAGAAAGTGAGCTGCACAATCATATGATCTGGAATTGTGTGCTAAGGCTCACAAGCAATCCAGGAAATGTTTCTCAAAAGAAATTTATCCTCAGGGATTAAAAAAAAAAAACAGAATTCAGAATTTTTCCAAAATCCTAGAGAGCCAGTATGTGATTTTCCTATTGTTGCTTCCAAAATTTTTCTTAAAACATACCTGGAATATAATGTCAGATGGATGAACAATTTGGACCTGTTGTAGTCTTTTCTTGCTCTGGCCCTCACTTTCAGTACTGGTAACATTATGGGATGCTGAGTAAATGGTATAATCACTATTCTCAAATGCAGTATATATTGCCTCAGGAAAAAAGAGGAAATAAAACTACACCTCTTTCATTTGTTGGTGGTAGAAAAAAATGCAGTGATTTGTTTTTTCCCTTGGAGAGATGCTCAAGCTGCTGCAGATCATTGGACTCCCCAAAACTTTCCTGAGGTGGTAGACCTCTGAATTGTCATGTATTTTCTCTTGCCCTCTGGTTCACTTATGTTTTGCCAAGCTATCTAAAGTGCATGATATTCTCCACACTTCCTGATCATAATATATAATCAGCATACTTCTGTCAATAGAGTAGACCACGGTGTAGAATGGAATGTCAAGGCAATCAAAATTTCTACTTTCTATATTTTGGAAGAGAGCAGAATTGATGTAGCCCCAAGGAAAGATTTTGAAAACTTACTATTGACCCTTTCAAATAAAGCAAACTTTTTACAAGTTGGCATGGAGAGAAAGCATTGTAAAGGTCAGTAGATGAATATAAAATGCCAGGAGCTAGGTCGATTTGCTCCAGTAAAGATACTGTTTCTGGAATAGCAATTAGAATTGGAGTCATCACCTAATTAAGATAATAATAATTGACAGTTATTCTCCAAGATATATTCATCTTAGACACAGGCCAAAGAATTAGTTAAATGAAGATTTAAAAAGTATTATTAGCCTTAAATCATGGAGAGGTTGTTAAATTTAACATATTGTAATTATACAACCTGCACAATTAATTTCTGTGCTTTATTTTCAGAAGCTTTGGGCATATGGTTATAAAAATAAATTAGTTCAGGGCTAACACAGCAATGATCTTGTTCTTTGAATAATTTGAGCTGAAAGTTTATAGATCTGAATTTGTCACTTTCATTCTGGACAAGCACCATTGTATTCAAGAGTTCATCCAACTCCACGTCTTTGTAGTCATAATTACTCTCATAACAGTCAGTATAGCAGTAGTTTGGGCTCCACAGCACATATGTCAACAAGCATCTCATCACAATTAACCAAAGGCAATGTGTGGATTCCTAACATCCTATGTTCCATGGTCTTGGAGCTCAGCAGCATACTGTGTCCCAAGGACACAATCAAAACAATCCTCAAATACTTTTTTGGATGTTTTCAGTAACCACTCCCATCACCACTTGCTTTATAAATCAAGGGTCAGATATGGCACAGAAAAGAGAGGATTTCATATAATGAATGTTTTACTCTATATAGTATTCACCTCTTATCCACAGTTTCACAATCCAGTTTCAGTTACCTGTGTTTAATCACAGTCCAAACATCTAGTACAATAAGATATTCAGGGTGGTGAAAGAGAGAGAATATTACCACAACTTCTATTATACTATTTTTAGTGTTGTTATATTTTATAAGTTATTGTTGTTAATCTATTTCTGTGACTACTTTTATATAAATTAAATGTTACCATTGGTACATATGTACAGTGAATAACAGTGACCACGGGAGTAGCAACTGCAGTAATTAGTAAGGCTGATGGAACAAAGGGAAGAGTTTGGAAATATAATCTGAAAAAATAGGAATAAAAAGGAGAAGCCTTGTAGTGGTGAAACTTAGACTTCTGATGAAAACAAAATTCTCAGAAGATGTTGGTGTCCCTGAGTTGAAAGCAGAGACCTGAGTGTGAGAGCCAGCCTTCTGAAGAATGAGCGCTGCTTAGCTAGTTTCTCTAAAGAGAAGAGCTCAAAGAGATGAGTCCTGCAAGCATTGGGAAAACTGAAAATGGATTCAGGTGTTTCTATTGGAAGAAATTTCACCATCTGATAGAAGCATCACTAGGGTGTTGCTCAAAGGAATTGAAACAAGACCAACTTCTACTGACAGAACTAAACAGGGAATCAGCAAACAATGTGGAAATATGGTTTACAAAGTCCTACACTCAGCATCTCAATGCAGACTATAGAAAGAGAATAAAAGAGAAATATCAAATTGATTGATATATTTAAATATATATATATACATACACACACACACACACACACACACACACATATATATATATGATTTAGCAAGGAAAAATATGAGTAGATAGTCTTCATTTCTGAAACTGGTCATGAGCCATGGGTGATATTTATGATTTATTTTCTTCGCTATCATTTCATGTTACCATTTAAAAGTATTTGGATTGAAGTGCTGCACATGTACAAAAACGTAAATGAGTTACATGCATAAATATCTAGAAATTACTATACATTTATCATACCAGGGTCACCAAAAATCAGTCAAGAAGTACAATATGATGGGATGAAAATGGCACTTTCCTTCAATGATCCTTCTCCTAAAAAAAGCAGGCCTAGTCTCATAATAAGAAAAATGTCACACAAGTCGAAATTGAGAGACAATCTACAACATGCCTGACTCATCTTCCTTAAGAATGTCAAAATCAAGCCGGGCGCGGTGGCGCATGCCTGTAATCCCAGCACTTTGGGAAGCTGAGACAGGAGAATAGCGAGTTCAAAGCCAACCTCAGCAAGAGCGAGGCTCTAAGCAACTCAGTGAGACCCTGTCTCTATATAAAACACAAAATAGGGCTGGGGATGTGGCTCAGTGGTCGAGTGCCCCTGAGTTCAATCCCCAGTACCAAAAAAAAAAAGATAAAAAAAAATATGAAGTCTGAGAAGTTATCACAGCCAAGAACCACCTAAGGAGACATGAAAAGAGATAATCACGGGGCTGGGGTCATGGCGCAGTGGTAGCGTGCTCGCCTAGCACGTGGGAGGCACTGAGTTCGATCCTCAGCACCACATAAAAATAAAATAAAGATATTGTGTCCACCTACAACTTAAAAAATAAATATTTAAAAAAAAAAGAGATAATCACTAGTTGGATTTTTAATGTTATGGTTTTGCCTAGTTTGAAATTTTATAATGGAATCACAGCATACATTATTGTGACTTATTTTTTTCTTGTTATGTTTGTGAGATTCATTTATGTTGTTGCATTTCATAAATTTATTCACTTTCATTGATACATAGTATCCCATTGTTTAAATATAGAACAATTTATTTTTCTATTATACTATTGCAAGACATGGGTTGATTCCAAATTTGGGCTAACAAAAGATGCTACTAGGAACATACTTGTGTGTGAATTTTGGTTCATATTCCTATTACGTATATATCAAGGAGTAGTATTGGGATTGCATAGGATATGCATATATCTAGTTTTAGCAGTAATTGCCAGGCTTTTCAAAAGTTTTTATACAAAATTCCATTTCTACCAACTTTATAAAAGCTAGAAAAAGCATTCCTTTAAATTTAATATCAAGAATAATAAGATAAAGTACAAAATTCTGATATTTCTCATTACAATCAGAGACCTAAGGTCTCAAGGAGAGACAGACAACAAGGAGTTTGCACTCACTCATGAAATCCCCTGGGACCTGTACTGGATGTTTGTAAGAAACACCGAGTTCAGGGTGGGAAAACACATAGTGATACAGACTTGCAGGAAGGTAGTGGGTATCAATGAACAAAAATTAAGAAGCCTAAAAACTCTCTTTAAAATTATCTCTCATATGAAGCAAAAACCCTTATGTCACTAGAGAAACATGAAGCTAATTATGTTATGCAGAGATAAATTGCCACTTAGGGATGGCTAAAACTCTACCCACTCCTCCTCCCACAAAAAAATACACTAACTATGAGAGTAGTAGGAAGAGTTATGAGCTAAAGAGATCTACGAAAACAACTAAAATTCTACTGTGACTAAGAAAGGGAAAAATTGTCTCTGCCACAAATGCAAGGTAGAGGTTGGCTGTAATGGGCAGGAGGAAAACCCATTTTTGAAAGTTAGACATAGATCCTGTCTAAAACCAAAGTTGACCCAAGATATGCACAAGTGTCCCTCAATCTCCAGACTAACAAGCACTATACTTCCTTAAGAAAATTAATGAACAAAGTAAATGCTAGACAAGCAACAGGAATGTAATAAAAAGTTGTTAATAATACAGAATAATAAAAATTAAAATCAATGACATTGAGAACATAGAAATAACACAGAAAAAACAATGAAATTATACTTTTTTTTGAGACAGGTCTTGCTAAATTGTTTAGCTTAGGGCCTCGCTAAGTTGATGAGGCTGGCCTGATACTTGAAATCCTCCTGCTTCAGCCTTCCGAGTTGCTGGGATTACAGGCATGTGACACCACACACAGCTTATCCTTTTTTTGAATTTAATAAAATTGATAAACCTCTTGCTAGACAGAGATAGAGAAAATACACTATGTGTTAGATTTCCATTACTGTAACAAATGTATGAGATAATAAGCTTATGCAGACAAAGGTTTATTTTAGCTTATGGTTTCAGAGGCTCAATTAAAGTTGCTTGATGATGTTGCATTTGGGCTGATAGTAGGGCAGTACATCGTGGTGGGATCACATAGCAAAATCTCCAACATCATGGCCTGGAAGCAAAAGAGAAAGAAGAGAAAGGTTCAGGGCCTCATTGCATGCCTTCAAGGGTATGCCTCTATATCATGGGAAGACTTCTAACTGGGTCCCACATTTTAAGGCTCTACCACCTCCCAACAGCACCATGAGTTGGAGACTAGGCCTTTAACACATGCCTTTAAGGGAAGTCCATACCCAAGCTATAGCACACAATTTAGCAATATAAGGAAAGAAAGAAGGACTATTAATACATTCAGATCATATGAAACTTAAAAACAATAAAGGAGAGATATTATTGAATTACAAAATGGGTAAAACTAAAGAAATTTGTGGTAGGTGATAGAAGCCAAAGAGACACTACATGTTGTATAAGTTCATTTATGTGAAAGACAAATCAATAGAAACAAAAAATAGGTTATCATTTGCTTGAGTCTGCAAATGGGAGTGGAGATTGATTGCAAACAGGAATGAAGATTTTTGGGAGGTGATCTAAATGTTCTAAAGTTGGATTTAGATGATGGTTGTACAACTCTAAGTTTATTAAAAAGCATTGGATTATACACTTGAAATAGGTGAAATTTGTGGTAGGTAAATTGTCAATAAAAGGAAGAATAATTGGGGGCTGGGATTGTAGCTCAGCGGTAGAGTGCTTGCCTCACATGCATGAGGCCCTGGGTTTGATCCTCAGCACCACATACAAAGCAATAAAATAAAGACATTGTGTCCATCTACAACTAAAAAAAATTAAAAAAAAAGGAATAATAATTGCTTCATATAATCAAATTCATATAAGTAAATTTGATCAATGAGGAAAAAAGACAAATTATTTGATGGATAAAAACTGTTAAAGCTCATTCAAGGAGAAATAGATAACCTGGATGGCTCTAAATTTATTTATGATAGATAAGCAAGAAAAACAATAATGATAATCTCAATAAATGCAGAAAAGTAGTTGACAAAATCAGTATCAATTCATGATAAAGTTCTCAATAAATTAAAAATTGAAGGGAACTTATGCCACTTAAAATCAATGTATGAAAAAACTACAGTTAATTTTATAGATAATCTCAAAAAGCACTACATTTTCCATCTAACATTAGGAGAAAAGACAAAAGAGTGTACTCTTACCAATTTTATTTAACATCATCATAGTGATATTAGCCAGAGCAGTGATGAAATACAGATTGGAAATAAATAAATAAAAATATGATTTTTAGTATTGACATTTTTTTCCATGCAAAATTCCAAAGAATCCACATAAAAATTATTAGAACTGTGTTTGAGAAAATTGCAGTGCATGATGTCACAGACAAAAATCAATCATACTTTTATTACTGTTAATAAACCATTGGAAACTGAAGTTTGTAAAAAATTACATAAATTTCATAAGTGAAATTATAAACCACTTACAATAAAACCAAATTATGTGAAATATTTAGGAATAAATTTAATAAAACATAAGCAAGGTTATATGTGAAAACTCAACAAAGTACTGATATGAGAAATCAAAGAAGACCTAAGTAATTGGAGAGTTATATACCAAGTTCATATATTTAAAGACTCAATGTTGTTAGTAGGTTAATTCTCCCAAATTTATTTATAAGTGTTCATTTTATATGTTTTTATTAGAGCATTATAATTATGCATAATATTGAGATTCATTGTGACATTCATAAATGAATATAATTTGTTCCATTCCATTCCCCAGTACTTCCCTTTTCCCTCCCCACCTCCGTCCCCCTTCCACTTCCTGTACTCTTCTGATCTTCCGTATTTTTTCATTGCTGCATTATAATTATATATAAAAGTGGGATTCATTATGATGTCTTCATGCATGCAGATATCATAATTTGATTAATTTTATTCATCAGTTATTCCCCTTTCCCTCATCTACTCTTTCCCTCTTGATCCCCTACCTCTACTCTACTGATCTCTATTTTCATGAGATACTTTGTCTTTAATTTGTTTTTGCTCTTTAGCTTCTTCATATGAAAACATTGAACCCTTGTCATTTTGAGTCTGGCTTATTTCATTTAGCAGCATGTGTTCCATTTCCATCCATTTACCAGCAAATACCATAATTTCATTATTCTTTATAGCTGAGTAATATTCCATTGTGTATATATACCACAATTTCTTCCTCCATTCATCTGTTGAAGGCCATCTGGGCTCTTTCCATAGTTGAGATATCATGAATTGTGCTGCTATAAACATTGATGTGGCTGCAGCACTATAGTATGCTGATTGTTCTTTTGGATAAATACCAAGAAGTGGGATACTTGGGTCATATGGTGGTTCCATTCCTAGACTTTTGAGGAATCTCCATACTACTTTACAAAGTGATTATACTCATTTCCAGTCCCACCAAAACAGCATGAATATACCCCTTTCCCTAACATCCTTACCAGCATTTATTATTATTTATATTCTTGATGATTGTCATTCTAACAGGAATGAAATGAAATCTCAATGTAGTTTTGACTTCCATTTCCCTGATTTCTGGGGATGTTGAACTATTTTTTCATATTTTTTGTGCACTTGTAGTTGTTGTTTTGAGACATGTCTATTTAGTACTTTTGCCCATTTATTTCTTGGGCTTATGTGGGAGTTTTTTATTTGTTTGTTTTCAGTGGGGGGTGTTAAGCACTCAAGGAATGCAAAAAGAACTCAAAGTTATTTGTGTATTTTATGTAATCTTGATAAAAAAAACACCGGAAGCATTTTGGGTTTTATAAATAGAGAGCTGTAAGCTGATTTTGGAAAAGTAAAACAAAGCAAAGCAAAGCAAAACAAACAGTAACTAGAAAAAGTAATTTTGGAAAAGAACACCGAGGACTCACACTACTTGATTTCAAGACTTACCATAAAGCTAACCTAATCAGGATCCTGTGGTATTTTTTTTAATTTAGAAATTTTAAAAGGTAAAATTAAATACTTAAAGATGAGTTATAACAACAAATTACACAAAAATAAACACTTAAAGATGAGTTAAAGTAGCAGATTAGACATAGTTCAAGCTAGAATAATCTGGAAGATAGGTTGGAGAAAATAGCTAGATTAAAGTCAAAATGATAGAATTTACAAAAAATAATGTAAGATATGTAGAAAGAAAGAAGCATGCTTTCAACTATGTCAAAGAATATTCTATCAGAACGAATTCTCCAACCAAGGAAAGAAGAACCATAAAACCTGGTGCATCAGATTCCTGCTGGCATTGTTACAAATTAACAGGAACAAAATTATTTAAAACAACACATTTTTCTCTTACATTTCTGAAAGCCATAAATTAATCTTAAATAAAATAAAATGAAAAGTAAAATAAAATATCACTGGCTAAGAATAAAGGTACTCATTAATTCAATCCTAGTAATTTTAATAATTTTAAAATTGCCAGTTTAATGGCAATTAATTTAATCTATCTATCCAGAATCATTTTCATTATTTCTAAGGATGAGCTTTCTTTCATATGATCATTGGTTATTTGTCTTTTGTCATCTCCTTTCACAACACATTGTTATTTTTCATGATTTGTAGAAATTGATTCAAGTTAAGATACTATTCTTGTGTCTGTAATATGAATATGTTGCATATTCTCTTGGTTTGTAAAAATAAAATCCAGGTGTTGGCAGGACTCACTCCTTCTAGAGACTTCAGGGGAAAACACATTCATTTCTTTTCTAGATCTTAGAGCTGCTGGTATTCCTTAGCTCGTGTCCATATCGTTCCAATCTCCAAGCCCTTATTTCCATCAGCACATCTCCTACTACTTATTTTTTCTTTCACTCTTGAATGATATGTTCAATGGGTATAGAATTCTGGGTTGGCATTTGCTTTTGTGGGACTACCAGGGATTTCTCTCACTATTTAGATGATATTAATTTCATTTTTTTCTGGCTTCCATTGTTGCTGTCATGAAGTTAGCTGTTAATATATCCTTTGCAAGATATGTGTCATTTTATCAGGCTACTGTTAAGATCTTCCCTTTGTCTTAGAGTTCTGTGATAATATTTCTAATTTTTTATTTTGTATTTTTTATCACTGGGATTGAGAGTGGGCAAGGAGCTTGCTAAAACAGTGGATTGGTGCCTTTCTTCAGGTCTGGAAATTTATCTACCACTGTCCCCTCAAATATTGCTTCTGCCTGATGTTCTGTCTCCTTTTTGCCCCCATGAGATTTGAATTAAATATAGGTAAAGTCCTTTATTGTATCCATTTTTTAAAAATATTTTTTAGTTGTCAATCAATCTTTATTTTATTTATTTATATGTGGTGCTGAGAATGGAACCCAGTGCCTCACACATGCTAGGCAAGTGCTCTACCACTGAGCCACAGCCCCAGCCCCTTTATTGTATCCATTTTATCTCTTTTTCTCTTATCTGCATTTTCTAGATTTTCATAACTACTTGCTGCATTCTGGATAATTTCTTCTCTATTTCCTATTTTACCAATTATTCTTTCATGTAAGTATAATCTACTCTTAAACTTATACATTGAGTTCCTCATTTATAGATATGTAAATATTAATAGATAAATATATATTATATATTATCATTGGGAATTGATACATAAAATTCCTTTAGGTTGCACTTATATACACACTTTTTATTTTAGTATGTTTAATTATTTAATGATCTATGTCTGACCATTGAGTTTTTGATGTCTATGTCTAATGCCATTTTCCATTGTTTTTGTATTTGTTATTTTTGTTCATACTGATGGTATTGACTTTACTTGTGTGCCCAGTTATGTGTATCTGATTATCTTTTATTCTAATGGTAACAAAACCTAAGATTAATGTGATTTTTCTTCACAAAATATTAGCATTTTTAATCTACAACAACCTTCATCCAAGTTCAAGATGATATTTCTTTGACTACCCTGGCTTTATTACTACCATGGCTTCAAAACCAAAAATAAGTTCATTTACTATGAATTTGTCCTTATTAAATACTGTAGTCCTTTGGTGGTCCCAGGTTGTTGTTTGAAGGGGTCCCTTTTTATAGTTTTCATTTTGTTCAGACTCTGAGATTTGTTTCACATTTTTTCAACTCAGAAGACCATAAAACCTAATGAATTCACAAATCCGAGGTTTTGAAATATACCTGATAAAAACTAGCTTCCATGCTTACTTAACTTTAGGTTTCCACTTGCTTCAATTTTCATTTGTTAAATTCTTTACTATATTATTAGTTTTTTGTTTATAATAACTTATAATACTTATTAAAAAGCATTTTAATTGTCTTTAAAGGGAAGTTTCACCCAAGTAGTCTCAGCAGCTATTATTGTGAGCCAGCAGTCTCCTTCCTTTTGCTCTTAAGAGCAAAATACATTGTCAAAACAATTTATATAAATAATGCTTTTAATATCTACCTTATGACTTATAATGTATAACATTCCAGTCATTCGCAGTTTTTCAAGGAAAATCACCATTGATAGCTAAAGCTCTGGTTCTGGGCACTATGGCACTTTTCAGGAGTCCAGCTTTATCAAATGGGGACCCAGAGAAAGAAACATTGCAAGGGTAGGAGAAGTTGTCACTGCTAGTTAGGTCACTGTGTAGCAATAGGAGTGTCAGAGAGCTAGCTCAATGAAACTGTTGGGAGTCTTAGAAATAGGGCAGCACTTGGCACAAGCACGTCTCTCCCTTGTACTACTGACTTAGTGTTTGAATGAAGTACATACAAGCTTCCATGGCATCTGAGGTCAAGCCATTTTCTTTGGCAGTTGAAGCCAATTATTACAACTGTTGAATACAGCCTTTTATCCATATTAAACTGACTTTTAAGTCGTACTGAGAGCCTTGGATAGGTTACGTAGCTGAAATAGAGCAGCACGTTGGAAAGAAGCTTGGGAAACATTCCAGGGAATGCTCAAGGTAACACTGCTGAGACTGGCTTTTTACCCCCATTCCCATTGCAGATGTGATAATACTAAGTCTAAAAGAGAGGCAGGAACTTTCCAAAATCACATGAACAGTTGGCAACAACAAACAGAGTGGCAGCATATAATGCAATCATCTTGTTTTCTGGCCCGGGGAAAATTTCTCTACATCAGTACGAACAAAAGAATAGCCCGGGATCAGTGCCACTGGGGAGGGAGCAGACATAGAAGTAGTCACTCGTTACAGGAGAGGTCATGATGGTGGTTTGGACTGAGCTCTGAGTATTAAAGACAGAAAAATGGATGTATGTGATGTAAGTTTTTGAGACAGAGCTGTACTTGCTGTTGGCTGAGGTGTGAGAAGTGAGGGAGATATGAAAAATATGAGAAAGGGGATATGATGGAGGATTTGCAGGTTTCTGTTGCATTCACTGAAAGAGGGAAGATATTCTCAAATGTATCACAAACTAAAACAAATAATAATAGTCACGTAGTATACTGTGGTAAACAGAAGGGACAGATGGAAGGAAGGGAAGGGCAACCCACCAAGTAGCTCCAGATGGACAAGGCTCTGGTCAGCTGCTTTAGAGATGGAGTAGAAACATGAGCTGAGTACACCTTCCCACTTGAGACACACTAGTGTTGAACGCTGGGTGGGCTCACATGAAGAGAACCCATTTTGGTTCAGGAAGATGAGATGACGGCGTGGTAAGGAATCAAAAGTTTGATTTTGGCCTTGTTGAGTCTCAAGACCTCATAAGATACCAAGATACACAGTTCGAGACAATAGAGGAGAACTGGAGGATAAACATTGCCTATAACAAGGTATTTGATCTTCTGAAAGTAAATTTTTTCTCTCTCTGGCTTTGGAGACTGTCAGTGTGTAGGGGCCAGCACATCACAAAAGAAATCCTTAGGTAGCCACTATTTCCCAGGTAGGAGATATTATTCAGGGCAGGTCCTCACAGACCAATAGTAGAAGAATTTGGCAACGGGTGCTGTCTAGTCCACTTGGGATGCTATAACAAAATTCCTTAGTCTTGGTAATTCATAAACAATAGAAATTTATTGGTCACAGTTCTGGAGGCTGGAAGGTACAAAGTGAAGGCACCAAATGGTTCAGTATCTATGTATCTTGTCCTCCTATGGCAGAAAGGGTAAACAAGTTCTTTCGTGCTCTCATTATAAGGAAACTAATATCAATAACATCCTAAAGGCTCTACTTCTTAATACTATTGCATTTGGGATTGCATTTCAATACATAAGTTTTGGAATGAAATAAACTGTCAGACCATTGTAGGGGTAAGACCCCAAGGAAGGGTGACTAGCGTTCAAATAGGTCATGTAAACCTGTAGAGACACTGCTAAATGTAGCAGCATAGTTCACCTCCTGGGGAGTTGTTTGTAAGATTTGTAGATGAATTTCAACAGACAGAAGATAATTGGCAATGATAAGTACCATCAACAAGGGAGTGTGAAAATAAAGATATTGAAGGAAAGTGGTATATTAGGGAGTCTGCACATGGCAGTTTGAGGGTTTGACACTTGAGCTGAGGCCTGAGCCTAGGTGAGTAGGCCCAGGTAGCTGGAGTGCAGTGAGCACAGACCAGACCACACATGCTTTACACACCAGTGTGAGGGATGCAGTGGTCACTGCACCTGTGGTGGGAAGCCACTGGAAGCTCTTGAGCAGAGCTCTGACCGGATCTGACTGTGATTGGCAAGACCACTCGGGCCAGTCAAGGGACTTGAGAGGTGATACTCATGGCCGTGCTCCTCTGCCCTCCATTGTCTTCCCCAAAAAGACAGGGCTTCAGAGAAGGAGCTGAGCCCACTCCTCTCTGGTACAGACCCTCTTCTCTCTGTGTTCTGAGGGCCTCCTTGTCTGACCACAGGATGCAGGGAAATGTATGACTGCTGTTGTCCAAGCAGAAAGAAGCCTGACCCTCAGGAGAAACCCCAAAGCCGCTGGAGACTGGCCAGCTGCACTAATGCCTGGCTGGGCTTACCCGCTGAAATCAGGAGAGGAGAGGGTAAGAGCCAGTCTGGCAAGCCCACTGTGGTGCTGGACCAGGCCAGACTCCCCCCATCAGGGTTTGTCAGTATGGAGCTGAGACTTCCATCTCCATCTGCCCAACTCAGGACCCTCTGGTCCAGAACTCTCTAAGGGAAGAGAGGTGCTATAGAAATGCCGCCTGGAATCCCCACTCTGAGCCATAACCATGACTATGAATGTCATTTCCCTGGGGCCCAGGGCTGGGGTGTTTCCCATTAAGAATCTGGCTACCACCCTGGCCTGGCCCATTTAGGACTTGGCTTGAGCCTTGTTCAGTCCCTCGCTACTCTGGTTGCAGCCCAGAGACTAGCACTAGTGGTATCACCTGGGAGCTTTCTTAGACATGTGAATTGGCCCCAAACCTTCTAAGTCAGAATCTGCATGTTAGCAAGATCCTACAGGACTCACAGACAATTCACAATGTAAGACGCACTGTAAATCTACTTTCCCCCTATCAAGAACTTATGAAACTACACTAGTTCATTTTAGAAATCTTGAAACTAGTTTTTATTAATGTTTGGGAGTGAATTGCTGGAAAAATGCCTCAGGCAGCACAGGCTCCCACCTGAGATTTGGCTTGAGGCACAGATGTGTGGTTGTTGGCAAAGGCAAGCTGGCTGTGCCCTGATGGAGTGGCCTCAGGCTGCCTTGCCTGTTGGCCTCTCTGCATAAGCTCCCTATGCTGCTTAGTCTCGGGAGCCGGACTGGATAACTACGATGTCAGTTTGCAAGGCAGGCAACCCCCCAGGCTTACTGAAATCCATAGGACATACAGCACAGCCCCCAGTGGATGTTTGAGGAGCAGTGCAAACTACAAGCCATGGACGACCTGACCAGAAACTTGAGGCCCTTCAGGTATTGTCTTGCTTTGTCTTCCCATGAGAGGCTTCTTTTTTATTTTATTTTTAAAATTTATTTTTATTGGTTCTTTATACATAATGATGGAATTCATTATGCATTTTTGTACATACACATACACAGTTTGATTAATCTCAATCCCTTGGTGACTTCTTGCTGCTACTCAAGCTGGTGCCACCTTGGCTACAAATACCTGTGAGATAGGGTTATTTTCACAGCCATTTTATTGAGAAGACAATTTGAGCTCAACAAGGCTAAGAAGCCAGATCAGGGCCATTCAGTTGGTGAGAGAGTAAGACTAAACCATAGAAGGTTGTGACTCATGATCTTATTCTCTTCCCACTGGGCCATCGCACAGGTCACTTCCTGTCTTGCCCTTCATAAAGTGCACTTTCCAGCATGTGAACTCCATCATTATCAAGGTTGTAGGGCTTTGAGAATTTAGTCTGCATGTTGTTTATTTTTTTTTCTTTTTTAATTGGTTCTTTTTAGTTATATATGACATTAGAATCCATTTTGACATAATTATACAAGCATGAACTATATCTTGTTAGCATGCAGAATGTGTGCCTCCTCCACTGAAAAGCTCAGCCTGATAGAGACTTCAGGCATTTAGATTCCTGTTTTACGGGTATTTCCTCCCCCCAAAATACTCATAGCACAGTCCCATGAGTCCCTTTGCTATCCACAGGGTTAGACTTCCTCATCCCTTGTTCTGGATGTTCTATCTGTGATAATGCCAAAAGAACAAGTTAGGATTTTTCAAAGCTACATCACTCACAATGAGGTTTACAAAATATTTCTTTCTGTTGGCTTACTCTATATCCCCAGTTCCAACCTTCCCAAATGTTTTCTCTGTGCATGGAATAAAGGGGGCTGGAGGCAGGACATTTTTCTGCATGTAAGGTCATTGCCATTTATCACCTGTAGCTTTGCTAATTGCACATTGTAACCTTCACATGGTGGGTGCCTCACAGGGATTAAAAATCCATCCAAAAACTATTAATTGGCCTGATCTAATAATGATTCAGTAAATAAGTAGATTGGGCATCTTAGACTGTGATTAACCACTGTTAATTGGCTCCTGGCCTAGCCAAGTATAAAGTCTCAACCTGGCTTTGGAAGCCTGCCAATGCCTTGTTGCACCAGGTGGCCAGGATCCAGGGCCTCGTCAGAGTGGGAGGCCACAGGCACAATCTCAGTTTCAGCTGCTATGGGTGGAGGCAGGGCAGGAGGAGCCCTCAGATACAAGCCAGCCAAGGCTCACATTTTATAGATGGAAAACAGATCCTGACATGGGAATTACTTGTTCAGAGCATGTAAACCATGAGGAGTCAGGAAAAAGGTTCAACAGTTTCCCCAGTGCATTTTGGGATAGAGGTAGGGAGAGCCAAACTATGACTCAGGCCTCCAGGCCTCAGGTACTGACTGGGGGTGGGGGGATGAGATTTTTAAGTAAATTCTTTTCTTTTTAATATTTTTT
Organism: Xerus rutilus; assembly: GCA_028644305.1. Lineage (NCBI taxonomy): Eukaryota > Metazoa > Chordata > Mammalia > Rodentia > Sciuridae > Xerus > Xerus rutilus. Next base: position 2,903,502 of record CM053417.1, read on the forward strand.
TTAGTTGTAGATGAACACAATATGTTTATTTCATTTATTTTTATGTGGTGCTGAGGATCGAACCCAGTGCCTCACACATGCAAGGCAAGCACTCTATCACTGCGCCATAACCCCAGCCCTTAAGTAAATTCTGTATAGCAAAAAGAAGCATGTTGTTTCTCGCTGACTCTCTCTAAATGAGTGTCACTGATCTCTGTGCCTATAACCTACAAACCAAGATTTCCAGGCCCATTCATTCAGGCTTGAGGGCTTTTTCCAGATTCACCAAGTGGGAACATATGTGAAGGGTCATTTCAGATTTCCAACCACCTGGTAGTACATGTTGACATATTCCTGCAGACCAGGTCTGAGCATCCAATCCTTTACCAACTAGAGTCCTGTAAAGTACATTATAAAAATGGTAAATTGTGAGAAGGAAGGATCTCAACTCTGAGGAGTCCACTTCATTGAGGTCTCCCTGGTCCTGGTTCTGTACCCAGTCCTGAGAGGAGGTTCTTCATATGTATTGCCCATGAGAATGAACCTTATACACCAATGCCCGACTACTCTTAGAAATGAACTGCCAGATAAAGCTGATATCACTATGTCCTAACTTCTAATTCCCTCTATCTGAGCTGCCTTCCCTCTAGGGAATAGGGATTGCGCTCCATCGAGGTCTCTTTTCTATCCCTAACATGTTGTGGAGACCCTCTTGAGCAATTTTTTGACACTAGAGAGAGACCAAGGAGAACAAAACATGGTCTTTGTTCTCAGGAATCTCACAATCCAAGAACGGAGACAGGTGGGTTGCAACAGAACATGACGTTGGCAAAGCTTCTAATGGAGGGGTAAGTAAGCAGCTTGTGGTAGCAGGCAAAAGGAGCTATTAATTCTTTCAAGGTAGTCAGGAAAGGAAGCATAAGGAGCTGACGCTGAAGCTGGGCTTTAATTGATGAGTGAGAGTACCATTGGGGAGATGAGAAGGCTCTTCAAATGGATGAAATGGCAAGAGCAAAGCCATGGTGACAAGAAAGTTAAAGGTCAGAGGACAGCTAGAAGTCCTGAATGGAAGCAGTACAGGATGAGACTACTGTGAAGATAGGACTGTGTTTGACTCCTGTGGATCTGTGTTCTGGTTAGTTATTTACTGCACAACTAATGACCCAAAAATTAGTTGATTAAAACAGCAGCCATTTTATTATATCTCAAAATTAGGTGGGCTAGAAATTCAGTTGAGCTCAGTTGGATGATTCTCCTGCGCAATCTGCCTCTACAGAGATCACTCAGCAATATTCAGCCAGCTGATGGGCTGCTCTAGAGAGACTCAAACACCAGCCAGCCTCATGCACTTGTCTATATCTGATACCTTGGCAGGGATATCTGGAAGGCTAGACTCAGCTGCTCTTGTTATGTAGAGTGCCTACATAGAGCCTCAGCAGCATTATGGTCTCAGGGCAGTCAAACTTCTTACATGGCATCTCAGGACTCCAAGAGCTTGTATTCCAGCAACCCAGATAGAAGAACCTTTTGTGACCCAGTCTCTTGAAATTGCCCAGAAATATTTTCCCCTATATTTTATTGGTTAAGGAAGTCACAAGCCTACTGCAATTCAAGGTGGAATAGAGATGTGTAGACTCTAACTCAGGAGTGTTGAAGAATTTACCACATTTTAAAATCTCCACAACAGCCCCATGAAACAGTCTAAGGCTTTCTTGACTATTGGTTCTCCCCTTTATGGATCAAAAGTCAAGTGATCTGAATCACAAGTTGGTTCCTTCTAAAGAGCCTGCTTTTAGAGAGAACATTAAAGGAGCCAGAGAGCATTACTTTATCTTTATCATATCTTTCCACATCTCATTTCCTGTAGCCAGAAAATAAATGAAAGTGGTGAATAACTTTTATGGCAGTATTCAAAAACCACTGGAGAGGATACAATGGAGGTGGCCAACTGTAGGGAAAATGTCTGGCTCTGTGAATCTGACATTGGCTCTCTGAGAAGTGTTGGACGAATCTATTTCCTCTCTCGGCTTTACTTCTTTATCTGTACAATAGTGAGGATTGCTGTAATACATTTAGAGCAGCAAGTACAACAGGCAATATATAGCTCAGAGTGTGCAATATCCATTTACTGTAATACAGGCTCTGAAGGTGTGAAGCTTGCTCAAAATGTTCATAATTTAGTATGCTGTTTGCATTCTCATGACTAATGCTACAGTTTTCCTGCCTCTTACTTGCTTTCTCCCTCCAGTGTTTTGCAGGCACTCTCTGAAAATATTATTTCCCTATGGCTTTCTTAAAAGCAATGTGAGGTTATTTTCTCATATCTCGTGTGCCTAGAAATGATGTTTGTATGAGTTTTCCTTCAGATCATGAGTCTTCTGTCTTCTTATAAACCAAAACACAACAATGCAATACAAAATATTTCCTTTATTAAAATGCCATGCCATTTAGTCATATCACACTCTCTCTTTCTTTACTTTTCTAATCTACAGGTCTTTTGCTAATCTCTTATCCAAATCATCCCCATTTACTGAGCTCACAGTTTTCTTCTTCACCCTTAGCCCTGCCATAATCATGGATGCCTCCAGTATTCATTTATGTGATTAATACCTCCAACTAACTTCCAAATTACTAAATCTCCTCTTTCCATTTTGTCTCAGCCACCCACTCCTACAGTCACACCATAGCCTTTGTCATTCCAGAACCAGTGTTCCAAGCATTCCACTCTCTGACCACGAACTCTTCTCTTTCCAAATTATATTCTTCACCAGGATCATTCCTCACAATCTTAGGGCTCCCCAAACATTGACTCCTTTGTCTCTCTCTGTCAGCCCTATATCTTTCCTCTTCCCCAAACCTTATCCTATTTAGATTACATAGCTCATCAGTTCAGGCACCCGCTTGCCAATGCCTTGACTAAACTCCCTTCCTTCTCAGATTTTGTTACCTCAACTCTGCATAAACTGAGCTTTAGCAGTCGAATAATGCTGGAGAAAGTTGCACTTCAGGGAAGATAATTCCATTCTAAATGCATGATTATCAACTTCAGTCTTCCAACATTGCCTGGCAATTCTACTACATGCCTCTGGTCAACTTCCCTTCCTATTAATCCACAACTATTTCAAACTTTATCTACCATCTCCAAACCTTCAACTTTCTCATCTAATCCCCCTTCACTTTCAGCATATGGCCTTACTTCATAGTTTACCCAAATACACAAAACTGAAGCCAGCAGAATAAAATGTCCCTATGTTATGGCTATTTAACCTTTAAAACCACCTATGTCAACACCCATCTTTACTTACTCCCTTCATTTATGTTAGGGGAGGTGACCATCCTTTTGTCTTGGTTAAATTGCTCCCACCTTGCTTTGAATCACATTTGATCTCAATTTCTTACAAGCTTAGCCTATCTGTTATCCATTTTCTTTCTTGTATATTCAACTGATAACTATGCTCTGGAATTGGAGTAGTGGTGGAGCAGGGGCTTTGATGTTTTGGCCAAGCTATTGTGTGTAACTGACTTTTATTGGAAACAAATGCAGTGGGCCATAGGAGTGATTCATTGCAGTGTGACAAACAAAAAACCACGACTTGATCCTTGTCTTTACACTTAACATTTTTACCTTTGTAATATGGGATGTACATACTGGCCTGTTGGCCTGTCTCATATTTTAAATCCATTGAACAAACAATTCTGAATCTTGTGCTCTGAAAGAGATGCCCTGAGATAAGAGGGAAGATGCATAGTGTTCTAGCATTGACAGTGGGGCCATCATGACTGCATGTCACTATTTTGAAAAGCTCATGGGTTTTCAGTTAAATCAATTTATTGACCAATTGTTTTTCATGACAGCTTTATTGAGATGTAATTCACTTACCATAAAATTTATCCCTTTAAAGTATACAACTTAGTGGGCTTTATTATGCTCACAGAGTTGACCTACTATCACCACTATACAATTTCAGAATATTTTTCTGATCCCCCAAATAAAGACCATGCCCATTAGCAGTCACTCTCTTTTTCTTCCAAGCTATCTTCTCAAACCCTAGGCAACCAATAAACTGCTTTCTGTCTGTATGGATTTGCCTATTTTGGGCATTTCATATAAATAAAATTATACAATATGTCACCTTTCTTTCCTTTAATAATTCCATTCTAAATGCATGATTTCCTGTGCTCAAGGTTCATTCATGTTGTAGTACATAGCAACATTTTGTTCCTTTTCTTACTTGAATAATATTATATTATATATATATATCACATGTTGTTTATCCATTCATCAATTTGTGTGTATTTGGGTTAGTTCTACCTTTTTACCATTATAAAAGTGAATTACATCTCAATAAAGCTGTCATGAAAAACAATTGGTCAATAAATTGATTTAACTGAAAACTCATTATATATAACACTGATATAACATCCATATATCAGTTTTAGTATGGGCATATGTTTTCATTTTTCTTGGGCAAATACCTAGGAGAGGAATTGCTGGTCATATGACAAACTATGTTTAGTTCTTTGGTTAACAGTTTAACAGTTTTCCAAAGCAACTCTAACATTTCGTAATCCATCTGTAATACATGAGGACTCCAATTTCATCATATCCTGTCCAACACACACTCTGAGGGAATATATTTGTAAATTATATATCTGATAATTTTACCTAGCTAAAAATGATTGAAGTACTTGTGTGGAAATTTCTCCAAATATTCAAATGTACCACAAAATGTGAAAAATGCTTAAAATCATTAGATTTAAAGAAATGCAAATGAAAACCATGAGATACTACACTATACCTACTAAAATGGTTAAAATCAAAAACATTAGTTAAAACAAGTTAAAACAGTTTTAACTCATCTTCACAAACCAGCAAGTACCTTAAAAATCTTCCTTCAAAGATGCAGCAAATTTAACATAACACAATTGAAGCATAAATGAATGACAAGAAAATGGCACCACTGACACTTCAACTAATGTGGGAACAAACCCTTTGGAAGCTATTTGACAAGGTAATCAGATGTGACCGAAAATTGCAGAAAATTGAAATCATCAAGATACTATGAAATGTGATATTCTGTCAGTATTGTTAATGTTGAACCTTGCATTAAATGTGCATTATGCCTTGAGAAATTAGCAAATTGCAAGGTAAAGCTATCAGGGTTTATAAAATATTAACAGGTTTTATTTAGTTCACCTTTAGATTATCTCTCTGGAAATTCAATCCTTAAATATGCTATATGATTTGCTAATTGTATAGAGATTAACCAGTGGTACAAGCAGATAATCTATACATAAATACTTGTATATTTAGGTGGATGACCAAAAACAGTTTAAACAATGGGATGGATAATCACAGAAGTATAAATATTACTGTTTCACAGTGCAAACTTCAATTTACGTTCTGCCTGAAACTCCTACTAGTTGTTTGATTTTGAACAAGTTACTTAGCCACTCTTTACTTGATTCCTTCTGTGAAAAATTAGATAATTGATAATATCTACCTCATGGAACTATTGTGAGGATTAAAAGATATAATGTACGATATATACATGTATGTGTATATATGTGTAGTACATGCTCAATAAATATGATCATTATGATGGTGATGAATTCTTGGGAGTGGGTAGCACAGAGGGTATATAGTCCAATATATTAACAAACTAGAATTACATATGAGATCTGACTGCCCTCTGGCCCCAGAGAATGCACAATATCACTGCCACCCTAACCCTATGGAACTGTATGATATTTTATTTTCATCTTGTCTAAGGTTCTTCTTCCTCCTTTCAAGGTTTCTCATCAGTTCTATAGTTTCCAAACTTCATTCTTTCAGGATCACCAGAGGATAGGGAAAAACACCTGTTACTTTATTATGCCAAGAAATTTAATTCTTGTTGATCTCACTTTTTCTACCTCTACTGTGCCCCCTGGCTTTGTTTCTCATTGCCACGTGGCACTAATAAGATGATTTTATAAACAAAGAATCTTTTTTCCAATAAAATTCAGCTTTCCTCCAGGGCCAACACACTCAAACCACAGCCAGCTCTTAAAATAACAATTGTTTTCCTCCCACTGTAAATGAACAAATGAATAATTGAATGAATGAGCCATCTCTCTCCCCGGCTGAAAGACCTCAGGGCCTCCTTTCCAATCATATAAGCAGCCTCACTCTGTTACCTCCCACGTCCCCTAGGAGCTGCCCTTCATTTTGCCATTCCAGGCTAATTTGACTTCCTTCAACTCTCCTCACGTCACTCAGGGCATTGGTGCCAGCCAAGTGCCAGGAGGTTGGGGAAGGCGGCAATGGAGATTGTTCAGTTAATAGAGGAGGAAGTAGCTGAGGATCTAATGTTTTAAGGAATAGGAAACTTGTGTGTTCAACTGAATTCTTAATGGAGAAGAAACTAACTTGGTCGTGTTTTAGTTTTTGTCTGTAAAATAAGGGGATAGAAGTTTAGAGAGGGAAACTTGTAAACAATATATGAAAGTCCTTTACAGCCTCTTAGTATTGAGGGACAGGAAAAGGACTAAATATTACTGAATTCAATTATCTCAGAATAAACCAGACACAGGAAGTTTCAGCCACTTCAAATTGGCCACCCACAGTGGTTATCCTTGGATGAGGAGATTAGTGTCATTGTTATTTTCATCTTTCACCTTTTCATACTTTTCAAACTTACATAATTGTCATGTACTGATTTTCTAATCAGTCACCATTTAATGTTAAGTGAAAAACTCAGGTTGCAATTTTATATATCTAGGCTGACCCCACTTGCAAACAAACATTTGTATGCATATGTAAGAAAATGTCTGAAAGGAAAAGAATGGAAAAACCAACTCTGTACTTTTTGATATGTTGTAAGCTTTAAGTAAGTGATAAACACAATTTTCAACTGGAGAAAAATATAACATTTAAAATTGGATTTAAAAGTCTCTGTTTTGCTCTAAGATGATAATAAAATGGAGCCTGCCCCCACCACACCTCAGCAATGAACCCAGAGCCAGTGGCCTCCTGTCTAAGGTCTGATTTTGGTAATATTCTTCCCCTAAGAACTGGAACCAATAGAGCTTGCCAGGCCTGTTTTACCACATATTTATAGAGTCCTAGAGAAAAACTCAGGTTGCAATTAGAGAAGTCCCTCCAGTGCAGATGCATGCCCTCGTTGCCTTTCTTTTTCTTTCTTTCTTTCTTTCTTTCTTTCTTTCTTTCTTTCTTTCTTTCTTTCTTTCTTTCTTTCTTTCTTTCTTTCTTTTCTTTCTTTCTTTCTTTTGTCTTTATTTCTTTCTTTATTTTTGTCTTTATTTCTTTTTATGCTAGAGATTGAACCCCAGGCCATTCACCATGGAGATACATCTCCAGTCCCTTTTGCTTTTTATTTTGAGACAAGGTCTCACTAACTTGCTGAGGCTGGCCTCCAACTTGTGATCCTCTTGCCTCAGCTTTCCTGATTCACTGGGCTTACAAGTGTGCACCACCATATCTGGCCTTCACTTCCTTTCTAAGAGTTCACCTCAGGTGCACCATAGGGCCAAACTGATACTTAGTTTAGATATGCTTGGCCAGGATATTTGGGGCCCAGCATGAGCCCTGAAGCCACTGTAAGCCATCCAAGTAGGCTTCTTGTGCAAAGTCTTTACCTTAGCAAATTCTGTAACATCTACATCAACAAAGGAGACAGTTATTCTAGCACTTACATGATGCCCTGTGGTTAGCAATATACCCCACTTTCTGCAGAGCCATGTGGAACTGGAAGAGTGAGAACCTCAGACCCTGGCACAGTCTCTGAGGCCCTGAAATACGCCTCATTTTCTCTTTTGGTTCTCTGGGCTGATGTTAATGCTGATACAAGCTTATAAGGAGATTGAGATGCCCCATGAGCTTCAACTCACTGTGGCTCACATGTAGCCTGCCACCCTACTTGTTTATAGCTTCACTCTCAGTTCATGACTATACTTTGTACTTAACTCAGAAAAATAAATAAGAGAACTTCCCTGAAGGTATGATGGTACCCTCACCATACCTACTCCCTATACCCATACATCCTGTGTTATGCCTAGTGCTATAAACTAGCTCCCTCCATGTGGCCTCTCTAAAGTCTTTCTCTATTTGCACATCAGATCAATTTCTTTCTCTTATTCACCATTAATTCTTCATTCTATATTGGTTATTTCCTAGTACTTCACAAATACATGACTATTTTCTGCAGATCAACAAAATGTTCTATTGACCCACTTCCCCTGTCAGGTACTGTGTTATTTTGACAGTGCCTACAGTTTCATCTATATTACCTGTCTACACCATTTAAAACTCCTCATTTCCAATTTTCTCTTGAGTCTACCAGAATAGATCCTTACTCCTTTCCCACCACAACACACACACACACACACACACACACACACAAACCATGGGGACTGCTCTTCCCAAGGTCAACAATGACCTCTATATCACTAAACCTATTAAGTCACAGTACTTATTTTCATAACTTATTAGCAGCATTTGTCATTGTTAATCATGATCTTATCCTTGGTATACTTTTCTAACTCTATTTCCCAACTGCCCGGGGGATCTTGGTTTCCCTACTACTTCACTGGTGGATCCATTTCCTCTGCTTGTTCTTATTTTCCAACACAAACTTTTTTGTTAAGATGAGCCAAGAAATAGTTTCCAAACCACTTCACCTCTCTATCTACACTTATTTCTAGTCTCTCAACTTTAAATATCATTTTAATACTTTTTAAAAATCATTAATACCTTTATTTTTATGTGGTGCTGGGGATTGAACCCAGTTCCTCACACATGCTAGGCAATTGCTCTACTACAGAGTCACAACTCCAATCCCTAAATATCATCTTTATACCACTAACGTCCACATTTGTATCTCCAATTCACTGTTTTTTTTTCCAAATTACATACCCCATATACAATCTCTTATTCAACATTTACACTTGGAGATTTAAAAGACATCACAAACTCAACATTTTCAAAATTAAATTCCTGATTAACTCCCTCAATTTATTCTATCCATGCCCTTTCTTATTTCATTTGATGGAAATTTCATAGTCCAAGTTGCTCAAGCCTAAAACCTTGGAGTTATACTCATTTCCACTTTTTGTTTCACAATAATCTGCAGTTCATTACAAATGCTGTTGCATATAATTTTAAAATATAGCCAGAATTCAATGATTTCTTAACATCTACATTGCTACCATCCTGGTCTAAGCTACTAGCATTCTTTGCCTATACTGATACACTGTCCTCCTGAATGTTCTCCAAGATGCAAGTGCGTCCTCTCTCGACACTCATCACAGTAGTCAGAGTGGTCATTTTCAAAAATTGAGTCATAGTTTTCAGCTTTGAGAGAGTTACTAGTACTAAACAAACAATTCTTTTACCAACAAACATAAAACTGTACAAAATAGACAATTGTTTTGTTCCTAGAGAACAAGGAAGCACCTGACTGAAAACAAACGCAAAGAAAGCCCTCAAGGCAAGCCTCACATTTCCCTAAAACTCTGCCTACAGAAAGTGTCCTTAATTCATGCAGTGAGCTAGAATCTAGGCCAAGCATGACACTCCTACAGTGACAAGCCTGAATGCAGAGGAAAGTTTTATGAAGTAGTTGGGATATGTGGGACACTGTGCTAGAAAAGAGAGATCTGCCATAAGTATATAGCCCAGAAGCCTCCGTGGAGGTCTCCTGTGAGCCCTCAGATGAAGGCTGGGCTGAACATAAAGAGGAAAATTACCTGAGATTCACAAGTAAGTAGCTGGGGGGTTGAGAATGGAACAAAGATAATCAGAGTTTGGGCAATTCTAGGAGACACTGGAGTTTTTGCCCAGTCAGCAATGGCAGATCTTATTAATATCTTGTTAAATAACCAGGTGTTGACACTCATGAGTGTCCAGGTAAGATACCAGAAATACTGCATAGTGACTGAACCCTTGCCTTGAGTGAGGTTTACTCCAGAGCCCACCAAAACCAAGTTTCAAACTGAGCTTTGATAAGTTCCACAAGGTAGAACGTGTTCGAACACTGAGTAGCAAGTTACAGGGTCATTTAAAACAACTTGGGCTTTCACAGATCCAACTAAACAAAACACAAAGCCTGAGCAAACAAGTTCAAAGTGACCAACCAGATCACCAGAAACAAAATTTAACTCTGTAACAGAATTTATATGTGCCACAGTGTACCATTCACAATGTCTCTTATTCAATTGAAACTGACTAGATATGCAAAATCAAAACAAAACAAACAAACAAAAAAACAGGTAAATGAGACCCATACTGAAGAAAACAACCATCAGTACGAAATAATCCAGAAATTGTTTTAGCAGACAAAATTAAGGTTATTCAAATAATTAAATAAGATTTTAAACAACAAATAGAAAATCTTTACATAAAAAAATAGACTGAAGCCAATGGAAATTCTACAACTGAAAAGTGAAATGATTGCATTGTGTATATAATGTTTAAATAACATAGTAAGTATATGTGCATGTGTACATATAAAGATAGGCTTACCAGCAGAATAGAAATAGCAGAAAGAATCAGTAATCATGAAGACAGAGTAACAGAAGTTATGCAATATGAATAAAAACGTGAAAAGTGATTGAAGAAAAATAAACAGAGATCGTAGGTCAATAGCAAGTGCTCTAAAATATTTATAAATAGAGTTCCACTAGAAAAAAGACAATAATTATTAGACAGAAAATGATCTCAAGCATGATAAAGACAAATAAATAAATGGTCAATTTTCCAGGAATAAATAACAAATGGGTAGATGGATATGGATATAAGTATGTGAATACACATATCTTGAAAGAAAAGAAAAACAGAGATTCAAAATGCACAAGATAGAAGACATCAGGCAAAACCCAAGTTAAAGAAACAAGTAAATCCACATTGAAACAAAGATTGTAAAATTGTTTCCCTCAGTAATTGATAACTCAAGTAAACAAGGAAAATTCAAAGATGATCTGAATAACAGTGCCATCAGCTGCATAATGCATATTAATTTCTGTTACTACACTAGAAGATTCACAAAATGAACCATATACTGAAATGTAAAATTCAGTGAATTTTAAATATTGAAATCTTACATAAATATTCTCTGAACATCATAATTAAATTTGAAGATAAGTAACACAGTAGTATGTTAATAAATATTTGAAAATGAAATAACATAATTTTAAATAAGATGTGTCAAAAAGGAAATTTGATGGGGACACAGACATTCACACATGAATGTAAATTTTAAAAGGAACATTTAAAATTTTCAAATGATAATGCAAACAATATATATCAAATGTTTGAGATGCAGGTAAAACAATACTTTGAGGCAAATTTAGAAATTTAAAAGCATATATCAAAGTATAAATATTTCCAGACATGCTCTATGTTCTCACCTAAATAAGCTAGAAATAAAAGTGGAAAAAAGCAAAGTAACAAAAGCCAAAGAAATAGTAATGATGGGAGCATAAGTAAATAAAAGAGAAAAGAGACAAATAATATAGCAAATTAAAAAAGGAAAAATGGTTCTTCATAAAAATTAATAAAATTGAAAAATCTGAAGTAAGACAAATCAAGAAAAAGAGAAAACACAAATTATTAGTATCAAGAATAAAAGAATATCTATCACTAATTTTACACATTTTAAAAGGATAAGAAAATTTTATGAGCAACTTTTTGCCAATTGATTTTATAACATAGATCAAATGAATACATTTCTTTATTTTATTAGTTCTTTTAGTTACACATAATAGTAAAATGAATTTTTAAATATATTTTTTAGTTGTAGATGGGCATACCTTTATTTTATTTATTTTTATGTGGTACTGAGGATTGAACCCAGTACCTCATGCGTGCTAGGCGAGTACTCTACCACTGAGCCACAACCTTGGACCAGTAGAATGCATTTTGATATAATTATACAATTACAGAATATATCTCCTTCTAATTAGGACATCAGTCTTGTGGATTTCTTGAAAACATAATTTACCAAAACTGATTTAAGACACTATATGTAATCTGAACAACCCAAACCTCTGTAACAGTTTTATTTTATAATTAAAAAATAACTTTCTGCAAATAAAAATACAGGCCAGCCAAAGCTTTCCAAATCGAAAACTATAGGCTAAAATTTATGAATATGAATGCAAAAACTCTCAATAGAATATTAGCAAATAGAATGTAAAATTATATAAAAATAATAATGCTTCATGCTCAAGTAGAATTTATACCATGAATGCAAGGTTGACTTAGCATAAAAAAATAAGTCATATTTTACCCCACTAAATGAATATAGTAAAGTCTCAATAGAATTTGTAAGCACAAATGATAGAGGCAGAATTAGGAAAAATATTTGACAAACGTCAGCACTCATTCATTATAGAAGCTTTCAGAAAATATGGAGTAGACAGAAATATCCTAAATATGATAAAACATGTGAATGTTTTCCCTTTATCATCAGGACAAGGCAGGGGTATTCACTTATATACTTCTAGTCAAAATTGTACTAGAAATCAGACAGTGCAATGAATCAAGTAGAAGAAATTAAAAGCATACATGTTTGGAAGAAAGATGGAACATTTTCTTCACTCACAGACAATTTGTTACAAAGAACATTCTAAAGAATGTCACTCATGAACATACATACATACATACATACACACACACACCAGAATTAATAAATAAATTTAATAAAACTCCATATTCCAATCAAAATTCCAGTAGGTGTTCTTTTGTAACAGATATTTTTCAGTTGATTCCAAAATCTTTATGGAAATACAAAGGGAATAGATTAAAACCATTTTGTATACATATATCTGAGTAAAAGATTTCCACTGCCTGATTTCAGAATTTAAAATAAAGTCACAGCAAAGTAGGCAGTGTGGTAGTAATATAACACTCAGATAGAAAAACATTGAAACAGAAGAGACAGTTCAGAAATAGGCTTGTGCAAAATACATGTAATTAGCATTGGAACAATGTCTTAGTCCATTAAGGCTGCTATAGCAAAATATCACAAAATGGGTAGCTTATAAACAACGGAAATGAATTTTTCACAGGAAGCTAGGAAATCCAGGATCATGGAGCAGGCAGGTTCAGTGTCTGGGTCTGGTAAGGGTCTGTTCCTCTTGCTGCATTCTCCTGTGGCAGAAAGGGTAAGGCAACTGTCTGTGGTTTGTTTTATAAAGGCTCAGCCCTCCCAAAGGCCCCCACCTACTAACACCACCATCTCAGGGGTGTGTTTGCAACACATGCATTGGATGACGACACACACATTCAGACCTGTACACCCAAGGTATCAAGCCAATTCAATGGGGAAAGAAAGTTTTTAACAAATGGTGCTAGAACTTGATATTTGTTTTGGGAAAAATGGACCTTAATCCCTAGTTCACACTGTACACAATATTTTAATTTAAAATTGAACGTTGACCCAAATATGAAAGCTAAAACTATTAAACTTCCAGATAGAAATCTTCTAGAAAATCCTCATAAACTTGGGACAGGCAAAGATTTTTTTAGCCAGGGCACTAACATTACTAATTATAAAAGAATAAAAATGATAATTTGTGCTTGATCAAAATTGAACTCCTTGGGGCTGGAGTTGTGGCTCAGTGGTAGAGTGCTTGCCTGGCATGTGTAGAGGCTCTGGGTTCTATCCTCAGCACTGCGTATAAATAAATAAAATAAAGATCCGTTGACAACTAAAAAAATATTTTTAAAACTTGAATTCCTCTTCAAAACAATAACAGATTTGGAGGACTTGTCCTAAAAGATCTCAAGTTCTTCTATAAGCCTACATTAATCAAGACAACATAGAAATGTCATAAAGATTAATGCAGAGATAAATGGAACAGAATTCAGAGCCCAGAAATTGACCTACACTTACACAGTAATTTGATTTTCACAAAAGTTTCGAAGTAATCCAAGGGAGCAATAAAATACTTTTGAACATGTAGTGCTGGATCGACCAGATATCTGTTTTGGAAAATTCAACCTCAACTCCATAAGCAGAAATTAATTCAAAATGGAATTATGTAAAAAAATAAAAACTAAAATCCTACAACTTTTAACAAAAGATGAAGGACATCTTTGAGAACTGAAGATAGGCCAAGATTTGTTAGGCTACAGAAGGTGAAAATATAAACAAAAAAATAATGAAATGAACTTAAAGATACTGTTCATAATAAGACACAGCTAATAAAACGAATACCAAGATATAGATAGGAAGAAAGTATTCCCCAAATATGTATCTGACAAGACACCATTCTCAGAATGGTGAGAATGCATATGTAAAAAGACATAAATTTCACTTTAAATGTGAACAAAATATTTTAACCAACAAAATATATCAAAAAGACTAGATGAGAAATTGGTACTATCATATACATTGTTGGTTAGAATGTAAATGCTACAACCACTTCAGAAAATGTCTAAAAGCTTCTTATAACTATAAACTATATGACTGAAGCATTCAAAGATTTAAGAATGTTCATAGCAATGATTAAAAGGAATGCACTAGCCAGGCGCGGTGGCACAAACCTGTAATCCCAGCACTTAGGGAGGCTGAAACAGGAGAATCGTGAGTTCAAAGCCAGCCTCAGCAATGGCGAGGCACTAAGCAACTCAGTGAGACCCTGTCTCTACATAAAACACAAAATAGGGCTGGGGAGGTGGCTCAGTGGTCAAGTGATCCCTGAGTTCAATCTCCAGTACCAAAAAAAAAAAAAAAAAAGGAATGCACTACTGATGTACACATAAAAGGTAATCAATCTCTCAAAAGTAGAGCATAAAAGAGCAAGCTTAAGCTGGATAAAAGAAAATGTACACCCCAAAATAATACTGTTTGACTCCATTTATATGAGATTATAATACAAGCAGGGAAAAATAGTAGAATGTGTGTGTGAAATATATGTATATATACATATGCATATATATGTGAGTGGTTTCTATAAATATAAAAGGTGCTCAAACAGTTTTAGTCATCAGAAATTTTCAAATTAAAACCCAAGCAAGATGCTACTATACACCATAAGAATGGTTAAAATTAAAATTTAAAAGACTATGCATACCAAGTACAGGGAGCAACTGAAACTCCCCTATACTACTTGGGGAGTGTAAAATGATTCAACCAATGTGTGAAAAGTTTGGCAGTTTCTTATAAATTAAACACCCATTTATCATATATCTTGGCCATTCTGCTCTTAAGTATTTATCTAAGACAATTGAAAATATATAAACATATAAAGACATGTACTCAAATTTTCATAGTGTATTTATTCATGTTTCCCTAACCAAAAATGATATGAATTTCTATCAGTAAGTGAATGGATCAGCACATTGTGATATATGTATACAATGGAGTACTACTCAGCACTAAAAAGGAATGAACTGGTGCTACATACAACTTAGACATAATTCATAGACATAATGTTTAGCAAAAGAAGGCAGTTATAAAGAGTCTATGCTGCATGGTTTCACATAGGTATATTCTAGATTAATGCAAGGAGGCAAGGGCAGAGGGTTGACTTCCTGATCGCACTCAGAAGCTTTGGGGAGTGATGAACATGTTTTTTGTCAACAACAATAAAGCCCAGTTATGATACTCCTCTGTCAGACAATAGTTCTCCATTTTATCTTATGGTAAAAGCTAAAATCCTTCCAGTGTCCTAAAAGATCCTAAATATCTGCTCAGTGCATGAACTTTGTCTCCTGTGCCAACCTCTCTGTCCTCAACTCTTAATACTCTTGGCCTTACTCACTCACCCTCTGCCATACCTGGTCCCATGCTTCTCCTGGAACACATCAAGCACATAATCACTTTAGGGACATTGTGTTGACTCTTCCCTCTGTCTGGGGAGCCGGTTTTCCAGAAATCCACAATCCGGCTCACATATTGCTTCTATAGGTGTTTGTCAAGTGTTACTTTCTGATGAGGCCTTACCTGACGATTTAGTCAAAATTGTAATTGTGCATGTGTACACGTGTGCATACACACATACACACACCCACACACACTTATTCTTAACATTTACCATACACCCTACCACCTTCTGAGTGTTGGCATTTGCTCCACAATTATCACCATCAACACTTCTGAATGTAACTTTTCAAAGTCCCTTTTCACATACTTGAATAAATGACTAAAATCAGAAGCTCCTGATGGAGCAGTTTAGAGATTGAAGGAATGAGATCTCTGTGAGCCAAAATCTGAAAGTTAGGGTTTGAAACACAACTCAGCAACAGTGCCTTGAAGGTCTGGACAAGTCACTTTCTTTTACAGAATCCCAATTTCCTCATCTGTAAAATGGAATGCTCGCCCTAACCCTACCGCAGGACTAATGTGAGGATCAAATGTTAAGTGTGGCTGGGAGGTGTTTTGGAAAGTGTAAAGGTCTGTACATGTACCAGAAGCTATTGTTGGCAGATTATTTCATGTATACACTATGGACTACTAGCTGCTCAACTCGAATAACTGGCTATATTTAAAGATAGAAACAAAAACCTTTCAGGTCACTGTACCCTGGCTCAGGTGAGTCTCTGGTAAAATTGAAATGAATCATCAACATGCAGATCTCTCTTGAACCACCACAACAAATGATATCAAAATGTCCATGGTAGTGCCCAGGAGTCTGCATTTAACAAAATTCTGATGACCATGGAAGCTGAAGACTGGCTTCATCTCCCTGCCTGTATATGAAATTCCCCTAGCCTTCACTCTGCAGATGGTTTTACTCAGCGAAGAAAACACTGGTTTCTGTAGGGATTCAACTGTCACACAGATCATCTTGCCACAATATTAATCATAAAAAGTCTGATTGATTGCTAACCAGTCTGTTTACCAGGTTGCAGCTGCAGGCAAAGCTATTCACCAGAAGTCGTTGAGTCACCTGCATGATCTTTGTCATATATCTCCTTAGAAAGTCACAGTTGTTAAGAGAGTTCAGCCTTTGGAATTTGCTAAGGTTCTACTGGGGGTGGGCTGGAGATAAACAAGAAATGTTCTCTGTCTTTCAAATATAGTGCCAGCTCATACCTCTCACATGTACAGATTCAATGCCAATATGACTTGGAGAGTAGGAGGGGATGGGGTGGAAAGAGGCCCTTAGGTACAGGGCTTTTATAGTGCTTTTGTAGAAAGAGGATGGCTGGCAATTTTGACTCAGAGGATTAGTGGAATGGAGCCAAGTCCATTCTCCTACGTGCCCCCTCAGTATGGGCCTCATTGGTTAGGAGGAGTCTCTGGGTTTTGCTTAGCAATTCTTCTGAGCTTCCCATGCAGCTACAATTTGGTGGAAGGAAAACTTTTGTGCAAAATTTATATATATATAACAAATAATTTCCAGAAAGTTAGATTTTCTGTTTGTGTCTGGACAAGGGCAATAATTAAACAAGCAAGTCAACATTAATTCTTATCCAACTACACCACTCACCTGTTAGGTGATCCCAGCCAAGTCCTTTGCCCTCTTTGGGAATTAGTGTTACAGCAATGGTTTTTGGATTCTGAGCTCTACATGTGAGTAGTGGAATTCTAGAATTTTCTCATGAGCCACTGACTCAGGAGTAAGTCTGTTCTAGTCCTCAGAGGCAGATTTCTAAAAATATTGAGTAACTCTCATCAATTGACCACATTTCCCCCTAAGAAAGCTCAAGGATAATTGTTGAGTTTCTTTTCTATCTCTTTAAATGTCCTGAAATGAAATGTGATTTTCTTGGAAAATTTAAAGCATCCTAAATTTGGAGATAGCCATTACCTGTGGGCCTTCTCAGCACCAGTGTTATTTTCATTTGAGTAAAAGAGAATGCTCTCCCTACTTCAAAGGCTGAGCCAAACTGAGTATAGGAAATGGAGGATACAATGATTTGCAACATAGTGAGACTCAAGAGTGTCCTCAGTGAGTGGCATAATCTCCAAGTTAGGCTTGAATCCCTTCAACCTGAGGTTGTTTTCTCTCCTGAGGCCCTCCTGTAAGAGTGACTTCTCTTGAAGCCCATTTGCCAATGATTGGCATGATAAGAAGTGTCTTATAAGGGTGCTTCTAAGTGAGGCCAGATAACAAGGTGATGAGCTTAAATCTTGAAGTGTTCGGTGGCATCTTCCTTGGGATTGGTTAAACATGAACTTCCTAAAAATTCCAGATATTCAGCTGATGAGAGAACACAAAAATGAAGCAGCCCTGGCTCTTGTCCTCTTGCATTAGTACGGTAAACCAAGCACTTTAAAAAAACTAATAATAGAGCAAACTAAAGTGTGAGTGTGTATGATTTTTTAAAGGAAGAATATATGCGTATATAAGTGTGTGTATATATGTAGCATGTATGCATGTATATATGTATGTATATGCATGTGTATATATTTATGCACACATATGCACACACACGTGTGTGTATACATGAAGATATATATATCTTTCACCTGATAGTCTTAATGTGAATGATCCAGTCCTGCATCACAAGGATCACAAGGTCATTGTGGAATCCAGTTTTTTTCTTCCAAGTAATTCCTAGCCTGTTCCTTTTATCCCTTGGGGCATGTCGTCTGCTACATAATTCAAATTCTTTGCCTACCACAAAAGGATTTCAGTTAGAAAGGATGGAAGAGATCACATCTTCAGACCCTAGCCTAGAAGCAGGCCACATCATATATGCTTGTAATTATTGGCAACAATGTAGTTACATATTCATACCTAATTCCAAAGAGAGTAAGAAACAGCAATGTGTTTCCTTATTATTTTATTATAATGGAAGAAAAGGAAAGTGGATTTTGCTGGGCAATTAACAATGTTAGTCACAATCCACCTTTATGTCCATCTCAATATTTGCATACACACTTTGCACACACCCCTTCCCCAATATGTCTGGTTGACACAAAATTGAGGAATGTATCTGTAATGAGAGCTGCTTTAGGGCTCCAAAAATCAAGACATTTGTAAACAAGGGTTGTGATATGTGTGTCTATGAGATAATTTACATACCATACATTCACCCACTTAACATTTATATTTAAACAATTTTAAATATTCAGGGAGTGGTGCAATCATTGCCACAATAAATTTATAACATTTTATCACCCCCAGAAAAATTCCACATCCTTTATCTATCAGTGACCCTTAATTACACCATCCCACCTGGCCCTAAGCAATCACTATTTACTTTCTGTCTCTATAGATTAAACAATTTTGGATATCTCACAAATGGTATCATACATTATGGGACCTTTTGTGCCTGGCTTCTTGCACATTAACATAATGCTTACAAAGTTCATATATGTGGTAGCATACAACAATACTTCATTGCTTTTTATGGCCAAATAATATTCCATTGCATAAAATAGCACACTTGTTTATTCATTTGTTAGTTGATAAAAAATTTGCACGGTTCTTATTTCTTTACTCATAAATTTCCCTCAAAAATATAAGTACATTTATGTACTTGAAAATTCAATATTTTAATGATATCAGCTTTTTC
Source organism: Xerus rutilus (assembly GCA_028644305.1). NCBI lineage: Eukaryota > Metazoa > Chordata > Mammalia > Rodentia > Sciuridae > Xerus > Xerus rutilus. The sequence goes on from CM053417.1 coordinate 2,922,958, forward strand.
AAAACTGATTTATAGGTTCAATGTAATTCCAAGCCAAATTTTCAACTCAGTAGACATTATGGTTGCCAATATAAGCCAGTCACAAACTTCCAACAGGGTTGACTGTGTGTGTATGTGTGTGTGCATGTATGTAAATTGACAATATGATTCTAACATGCATATGTAATTTCAAAGGTCCAATAATAGCAAAGGCAATCTGGGAGAAAAAAGTTGGAGGACTAACACTGCCAGACATCATAGCTATTATAAAGCTATATTCATTTAGACCAATGTACCAAAATAGAGAGACCAGAGACAAATCCACACAAATATTTGATTTATGACAATAATGCCATTGTCAATACTGGATCAATTTGATATCCATTTGGAAAAAAATAATTGATATCTATATCACACTATGTTCATAAATTAGTTCTAAAGGGTTTATACATGTAAATATGAAACATAAATCAATTCTAGGGTTACATACCTAAATGTGAGAGATAAAATGCTAAAGTTTTCTGAAGACAGTATAGAAGAACACATTTTTATAGCACTGGAACAGTAATAATATTTTACAAGATTTAAAAATTTCATAGAGAGGAAGTAGATATTTACACTATATTAAACCATAGGCTCATATACAGAATATGTAAGAACTTTTAAAAACCAGTAAGAAATATATAGAAAACCTAGGAGAAAAATGGGCAAAAGGAACTTGTTATAAAGAATTTATCCTAAAAAGTACTCAATAGTATCAGGGAAGTGCAAATTAAATTCCACTTCACTATACATCCAATACAGTGGCTAAAGGAAAAGTTTGAGTGTACAAAGCCTTGGTGAGAACGTGGAGCAATAGGAACTCATACACTCCTGGCAAGAATATAAATTGGTACAGACATTTCAGAAAGCTATTAGACTATATCTACCAAAGCTGAATGTATGGATACCTATGACCCAACAATTATTCTTCTTGGAATATAACCAAAAGAAATGCATGTGTTTATCAATATGTATAAAAACTTTCAGAGCAGATTTATTTACACTAGCCTCACAAATTGGAATCATTCCAAATGTCCAGTAAAAGTAGAATTATTTATTTATTTATTTAGGTACTAGGTATTGAACCCAGAGGCATTTTGCTACTGAGCTACATCCTCAGCTCTTTCTTAAAAATATTTTAGTTATACATGGACATAATTATCTTGATTTTGTTTATTTATTTTTATGCGGTGCTGATGATCAAACCCAGTGCCTCACATGTGCGAGGCAATCACTCTGCCACTGAGCTGCAACCCCAGCCTCCTCAGCCCTTTTTATTTTGAATTCTGAGATAGGGTCTTGCTAAGTTGCCCAGGCTGGCCTGGAGACTGCAATCCTCCTGTCTCATCCTCCTGGGTTGCTGGGATTGGAGGCATGCACCACTGTGCCTAGCAGTAAAATCATGTTTTAAAAACCCATGTTTAGAAAATGGAACATAACACAACAATATAAAAGAAGTAGCTACTAGCAGGGTATGGTGGTACATGCCTGAATTCTCAGCTACTCAGGAGGATGAGGCAGGAGGATTGCTTGAGCCCAGAAGTTTGAGGCCAATCTGGGCAACATAGTAAAACTTTGCCAAAAAAAGAAGAGGAGAAGGAGGAGGAGAGGGAGAGGAGGGGGGAAGGAGAAGGAGAAGAGAAAAGGGAAGTAGAAGAAGAAACTACTGTTACATACAACAACATGGCAGAAATTCAATAGACACTATGGTTCGCAATATAAGCCATACAAAAAGAATATATGTCATATATATTATATAAATATGTATTATAAATATGTTTATATATACTACACATATATAGTACACATATATGTATATATATATAAAAACAAGCACAGCTTTCCGCGGTGATTGAAATCACTATACTTTGGTTATTGGGATATGCAATTAGTAGAAGGAAGCACAAAAGTTTCTCTGGAGAGAGCATCATGCTCAGTTTATGAAGAAGGGTACGGCTTACTAATATATGTCACTGAGTTGGACCATTAGACTATGTTCACTTTTATGTGCATGTGGCTCTTCAATAAAAAATTTTAAATTTTATTTTTGTGCTTATGAGAACTGTTAAGGAAGTAGGTGCCTGCACTAATGTGTTTGAGTTTTGAGTCTATATTTCTTTGTAGCAATTACAAATTTTCTGATCTAATTCTTAGGTCTTTGTTCAATTTTGACTTGACTTTTGTGTATAGTAAGGTATAGGGGTCAAATTTCGTTCTTCTACATATGGATAACCAGTTTTACCAGCATCGTTTGTTAAAAAGGCTATTTTTCATCCATGTTTTTGGCAATTTTGCGCAGCATCCAATAACTACAAGTGCATGTGTTTGACTCTATCCATTAGTCTTCATGTCTGCTTTTGTTACTATAGCTCTGTAGTATGATTTAAGGTCAGATATTGTGATGCTTCGTGCACCATTCTTGTGGCTCAGGATTGCCTTTGGCAGGGGTATTTTATTCTTCTAAATGAATTTTAGGACATTTTTTACTTCTGTGAAGAATGCCATTGGTATTTGATAGGAATTATCTTGGATCTGTATAATGATTTTGATAGTGTGACCATTTTAATATTAATATTAATTCTGCCTATCGAAGAACATGAGAGGTCTTTCCATCTTCCGAAGTTGTCTTCTATTTCTTTCTTCAATGTTCTATGGTTTTCATTGTAGAGGTCTTTCACCTCATTAGTTATATTTATTTTCAAGTATTTATTTTATTTTTAATTGACTGTGAATGGGATAGTTTTCCTGATTTCTTTCTCAGCAGATTCATTATTGTAGTATAGGAAAGTGATTGATTTATGAATATGGATCTTGTAACCTGATACTTTGCTGAATTTGTTTCCCAGCTCTAGAATCCTTCTGGTGGTGTTTTTTGGGTTTTCTAGATGTTGGATCATGTCATCAGTAAACAGAGATAATTTGACTTCTCCTTTTCCTTTTTATATCCATTTGATTTCCTTCTTTTACCTGATGACTCTGGCTAGAGTTTAAAGAATTCTGTTGACTAGGAGTGGTGAGAGTGGACATTCTTGTCTTGTTACTGATTTTAGAGGAAACACTTTCAGTTTTTCTCCATTCAGTATGATGTTTGCATTGCATGTGTTGTGTATAGCTTTTACAATGTTGAAGTAAATTCTTCTATCCCTAATTTCTTGAGCATTTTTAACATGAATGGGTTCTGGGTTTTGTTAAATGCTTTTTTTCTGAATCTGTGAAGATGATCATGTGATTCTTGTCCCTAATTCTACTTATGTGGTGAATTACACTTATTGATTTCTGTATGGAGAACCAACCTTAATTCCCTGGGATAAAACCCACTTGACCATGGTGCAAGTTTCTTGCTCCAGAGTGAGCATTATAAATCTTATTCTCAAAGAATTATGGTTAATTATTTCAACCTGAATGGTGGTCCTGCAAGGACTGATGCAATAGTTTGCCTTTGTTTCACCCAACTTGGCACATTCTCAGTTACAGCTCTCCCACCCCTTGATGTATATTCAAAAGAACTAAAATCTGCATACTACAGTGAAACAGCCACATCAATGTTTATGGCAGCACAACTCACAATAGCCAAGTTATGGAACCAGCCCAAGTGCCCACCAACAGATGAATGGATAAAGAAAACACTGTATATATGCAAAGTGGAGTTTTACTCAGCCATAAAGAAGGATGAAATTATAGCATTTTCTGATATACGGATGGAACTGGAGAACATCACACCAAGTGAAATAAGCAGACTCAGAGAGTCAAGAGTCCAGTGTTTCCTCTCATATGCTGAAGCTAGACCAAAATGAAGAGAAAAAAGTGAGTGGGTGATTCCATGAAAATAGAAGGGATGTCACTGGAAAAGAGGAAGGGGGTTGAGGGGAAGGGAGCAAGAATGGGAAAAGGGAATGAAATTGCCCAAATTATGCTATGTACATATATGAATATGCCACAATGAATTCCACATTTACGTATATCTTTTTTTTTTTTTTTTTGGTACTGGGGATTGAACTCAGGGGCACTCGACCACTGAGCCACATCCCCAGCCCTATTTTGTGTTTTATGTAGAGACAGGGTCTCACTGAGTTGCTTAGCGCCTCGCCATTGCTGAGGCTGGCTTCGAACTCGCGATCCTCCTGTCTCAGCCTCCCAAAGTGCTGGGATTACAGGTGTGGCCACTGCGCCCAGCTAACATTTATGTATATCTTAATGCACTAATTTAAAAAACTAAATAGAGGGAATACCAGTAATGTAGAGGAAGAGGGATGGGGAAGAAAAGGAGACAGAAAGAGGAAGTACTAGGGACTAAAGCAGAATAAATTATAATTCGTACTTGTATGATTATGTCCCAATGAATTCCAGTATTGTGTAAAACTATAATTCACTAATAAAAACATTTTAAAAATAGCATGATTACTAATCCCAGGGAAGTAGGGGGAATAGGTGAGGTATGGATGAATCTAACTTCACATGAGTTAATGATTATCAAAGTTGAGCTAAAAAATTATGGTATTTGGTAATTGATCATATTACTCCCTCCACATTTGACTCAACTGAACGTGTCCATGACAATTTTTCCTAAACACAAAACTTGATAGGCCTGGGTACATTCACTCCCAGTTCTACATTTTAGTTATAGACTAGATGCATTTTAGTTAGACTGCTTAGCTTTACCCTAACCAAAATGGAATTGTGTCTTGAAATAGACTGCAACAAATCCCCAGCAAGTGAGTGGCAGGGACAAACATATTGATATTATCAGTTTCAGAGCTAGTAACTCCTTTCATGTCATGGCAAAGCATGATAAAACAGTCACCTAAAATAACTGACTGAAGTCTAATGCCTACTAAGTCTATAGCTCTGGAGAAAGTGATTGGGAACGTTAGAAAGTTTGTGTTGGCTGCTACTAATGCTTTCAGAAAAACATTAAACAGAGGTGATCTCCAACAAGAATTTCCTTGACCTGCAAACTGAGATGCAAAGGAATAAAGACATTTCAGAGATGTGAGGTTTCTAGGTTTAGAAATAGTAACTACTTGAGTGATTCCAAATGACCGGAAAGAAGACAGGTATTCTCAAACTTCCAATAAAATGTCTAGCCAATCAAAGGAAGATAAGACTATGGCCAGGATTAAACTAAGAGGGACTGGGGCTGCAGCTCAGTGGCAGAGCACTTGCCTAGCATGTGTGAGGCACTGGGTTCCATTCTCAGCACCACATATAAGTAATAAATGAATAAAAAAATCTATCAACAACTAAAAAAGTATTTTTTAAAAAAGATTAAACTAAGAGAACTGTCTTAACATTCAAACGTACTGTTTATAGATTACCACAAGTAGCTACCATTACAATGGTGCAAAGGATCATAAACCAAGCATAGAAAAAATAATGCAAAACACAATTAAGGATTCAGTCCTTCTTACCTCCCTGACTTCATCTCCTGCCATTTCCCCAAAGCACCAGTCACGCACTCACCCCCTTCAGAGTTTTGTATTTTTCCCTCTTCCTGGAATATTTCCCCCTCAGATATCCATGTGGCTCATTCCCTCCACTCAGTTCCCTTATGAATCATGACACACTGCTAAAAATAACAATCTGCATCCTAAACACAATACCATGCTCCTCCCGTTTCATTTATCTTCATAGCATTTTTTGTTTTTTCACATATCACGTAAAGTGTCTCTGCCCACCCAATGAAAGCTTCATGAGGCCAAGGACCTTTTCTGATTTGCTTAATTCTATATCCCCAGGCTCCAGAAGAGTCCCTGACATTTAATAAGTGGTCATAAAATATTTGCTGAAAGAATGAATAAGCCATGCTTAATGAGAAAATAACACAGAGAAATAGAGATAGAAAGAGGACAGGAAAAGTATTAAGAGCTGTTGAAATTATGAGCATGAAGCCCAAATTCCACATTGCATCCACTTTGTTTCAGAGGGGGGTCCATGGGGATTTTATGCATAGCTTACAAGCTTTAGTTTACATAGAATTCTGTGAAACATTTGTATCTATATTCCAATCTCAAAGCAAATGAAAAATCCCAAGAAAGAGTGGATTCATGCAAGAAGCAGGCTCCTTGACAATCATGAGAAGTAGCTGTTGACAGATTTAACAAGGAAATGTACGGAACTCTACAAAGAGATACATACACTCACTCACAAAGTAGATCCATTTAGAGCCATTTTACATAGGACCTAAGTGACTAATAGAAGTAGCAACTGAGAAAACTATAGTCATGGCCAAGGAGAGGAAGTGAAATTCACAAGAAAAATTGGGTGTCATTAGAAAGAGTTTACACATATTGGGTGTATTTGGTTTCCCTAAGGTAGAAAAATGAGCTATATCTGGGAGATGTGTTTCCCTTCTAATATGGTTTGAATAACCACTTTCAAAGTCTTGGTGCTAAAAGTAGTGAACTTTAAATGCTCCCATGCAGATCTTTCACTCCCCAGGCTGGGGAAGGAGTATGGCTGTCTTCAACACAGTTCTGCTCACCTCCTCCTGCTCTCAGGACCCAATGACATGGCCTCCCTACTACCTGAGAGCAAGAGCTAGATCTTTCCATGTATTTCCTTGTATCCCTTGGTACCCATTTTCCTCCAACTAACCCTTGTTATTTACCGTTTAGATTTTCCTCACTGCCTCCCCCAAAAAAAGCCATTTGAAAAATTACCCTCTAGTCTACAAAGCTTTCATTTTTGTTTAACATGTTGTGTGAACTTTCACTGGGTTTTGTTTGCCAATCAAGCAAATCAGTCATTCCCTCATGACCTACTAGGCAAGGAAGCAGGCCTGAGAGGGAAAGAAAAATAAGATGAAATTCATTCCTCTCCTGTTGGCACCCAGAACCCAAAGTCCAGCTAGCCTATGCCACAGAGAGAGAGTCCAAGACCCAAAGAGGGAGGCCTGGGTTGAGTCAAGGAAGTTAAAGATATAAGGATGGAGCCAGAGGTCAGAACCACAAGGCAGTATTTTCAGAGCCATTATTCAAACTATAAGACAGAGTTGAGTGACTTCAATAGGAACACAGAGAGAAAGAAGCTGGTGTACATATAGGCATGGGAGGAGAACAGAGAAAAACAAAAGTATAGCATCCTCAGGACCAACAGCCTAGACAAGGTGCAGTGGCAAATGGAATAATTAGTCCCATCCATGCATCAAAATTCTACAAGCCCAGCTGCAGGCAGCTGGGAAGTGGGAAAATAATGACTCCCTCCTAGAACTGGGGTAAGGGTTAAATAAAATCATGAAGACTAAGGTGCTTTGTAAAACACATAGTGTTACACAATAGTATCCCTGATATTAATGAGTCAACCTCTAACCTAGTCTTCTGTCCTAAACTCTACGTCAATATATTAAATTGCCTCATGGAAATTTCCACTTGGACTTAGGGTCAACACAGCTGAAATTGTGAAAACCTCTATCTGCTATCACATGGCTTCCTGTCTCTTCTGCAGAGCCCATCTCAGTGAAGGACATCAGAGGCATTTGGGTCCAACTGTGAGACCTGAAGGTGCCTATCAGCTGACCACTCCCTCACCAAGAACATTCAACTATCACTAGGTACCAGGTTGAGACTACCACCTTATGGATTTCCAGCCCTTTCTCTCCTTCCTGTCTGCATTGACCTAGCTGACATTGTTGATATTTCTGTAGTAGAACATTGCAACAGAGTCCTAAGAGATTCAGCAACTTCTGGTCTTGCACTCATCTCCTCAAATCCACACTTGCCATTACAGCCAGACTAGCCATTGAAAAACACAAATCCAACTATTTTTACCTCCACTCCTTAAATTCTTGAAAGGCCCCCTGTGCATCTAGTGGAGAAAGCCCAGTCTCTGCATCTTAGCACTAGAGAAATACACCAGTTTCATTTGCCACCTAATCCCTCTAACTATCCAATGTTCTCACCACTCCTGATCATAAGTATCCTGAACTGACCTTATCAAGGAATCAGATTCTTCCTGGAATTATGGGACTTCACAGCCTATTTGACATCAGACCCCCTTTGAAATCAGATAGCTCTCTTCAACTTTCAGTGATATTTTCCCCCCAACATGGTCTCACACAGAAGGCAATTGCTGACTTTGGAATATCCGTAGTCCTACGGAAACACAGATAGTGGACAGAAATAAGAGTGAATTTTTAGATGACTTTGAGGTCTTCAATTCTGCCACTAGAGAAGAGAAGCAACTACAATACAATGTCTGTGAGATGGTCTTCGATGACATTGTTAAGCTGCTGAATTAAGCAAGCCAGCGGCCCACATATGTCTGGACTTCCTGTTATAAATGTTTTTGTTGTCTGAGTCAGTCTGAGTAAGGGTTTCATTATTTGTAGCTAAAAGTACCATAAATGATCCAACACAATAGCTAACTTGAGCAATAACACAGGCTAAATATGCAAGGGAACTATCTCATCTTTCTCACATCAAATAAACAAACAGAAATAGAAACTGAGGCTCAGAAAAGGAAAGTGATTTTCCTTTCCAAGAAAACCCTGAAAATTCTAAGGCTAATTGCATTGATTTTAAACAATACTAATAACTATTTGTAGTCTGGATTATGAGATGAATAAGCCCTCTTCCCTTCTAATTTTGCTATTAAATTACTGTGGGATGGAAAATTAGGTTTACACAGGATAGTTAGAACTGTGTGTCAACTAAATGTAAACAGCCTCTTTGAAAAAACGGCTGAAGGTTTAGTGTTGACTTTGGGACCTTTTGAGTGTGATGCCTCTATATGCTTGTCTAATGTTTAGTTAACAAACATCAGAAGTATTGGGAGAATGTGTCACTTGCTTATTTTTCTTGAGAAAATGAATACCAAAAGATGCAAAGTGAATAACTATACAGGTGTATGCCAGACTGGCCTGTCTACAGGCACAGAGCACAAGGGTAGCAAGGGACAGGCTGTATATTTTCAAGTTTAAATGTTTTTCCCCAGCCAATTTACAGTTGAAAAATAAGGGGTAATTTGATGTCAGAAAATTCTTCATCTATCATGTTGAAGGACTTCTTTGCTATAGAGCTTGTCTGAAAGTTATGCTGGCAGTCCTGTAGAGGTAGTGCGTTTTCCGTTTCTGGTTCAGACCAACTTTGAATGTCCCACTTGTGAGGGAGACTATAGAAAGATTCCTATGTCAGGAAAAGACACTAGCTTCATCAAACAATTTCCGCTCCTTTCCAAACCCTGATTCCTCTTACAGCCCATCAAAACATTGTCTGTCATGGTTTTCCTGTAGAAGTTCTCCATAGAAACAGGTCTTTGATTGATCTAGCTCACCACTGAGCCCTTTCTATTTCATATGGCAGCACTAGTCCTAATAATTTTGGAATTGTGGCCCTATGGGTGATGTTATTGATGGCACATCAGAAAAAAAAGAGAACACCTGCTTTTTACAAAGACACCTTTACACTGAAACTGCATACTTCCTTGGCGAGTTCCCCTCTCAATCTGTTGGAACAAATCCCTTTTGTAGAACAGGCTGCTTGCTACACACTGAAGATCTGCTAGCAGAGCTTCTGTTGGAAGAGCCTCTCAGAGCACTTGATCAGGTTCAACCCTTCCAATTGTTACGACTGAGTGTTAGCTGGGCCCACCAAGCATTAGCAACTGGGCGATTGATTTTCTAGAGCTTTGGGAGGAGAATTGCTTTTCATTTAGTCAGCTATGTTTGACCAAGGCACCAAGGAAAAGGTGCTCCTTTTGGCAATGCCTTTCCTCCTTCACCTTCAAGGAAAGGAAGCATGGCTGGTGAGGGACAGTGTAAAAACACAGGCTAGCAGCCTAACTCCATCTCTCCTGGGAAAGCACCCTGATCCCAGTCATTGTTGACGCATCTGTTTGTTCCTGTGAGACGTTTTGGGAAATTCTTTCTTAAGGCAGAGGTGGGTGAAGAAATACAGCTCCTCAGAGTTAATCAAACTCAGAAGCCCTGTACCCTGAACTTCAGGCTCAGGAAAACAGGCAAGCCAGTAAACCATCTAGAATGTCTGGTGCAAAGTCCTGCAGCTCTGAAGGATGAGTCATCTGCTTTTACCACCACTTGAAATAAACGATAATGGCTTGGCAGCCTCTCGTATATTAATAGTCTTGTCATTTTACCTTCCTCCAGCTCCCTTTATTCCACATTGGAATTAGAGACAGCAAAAGTGGTTTCAGAGCTGATTGAAACCCGAATTTCCTAGCTTCCCAAAAAACAACCCAAGAGGAGTCCAAGATGTCCCCTGCACCTAGCCACACTGACAGTTCCCTCAGTCATTCTCCTGTAGTCATTATTGGCTACATTACCAATTTTAACTTCGTCATGACATTCAATACTGAACACAATTAGATTCGTTTTCTTGTCTGTGTACTGCCTGTTCCCCTGCATAAAAATGGAAACTTGATGAAGGCAGGGTCTTAGGCTTGTCACTGTATCCTCATCACCCAAAACAGCACCTGTAAGAAGGGGAGAAGCTGAATGTGTCACAAAGAAGAAGGGTAGAGGTTGGTATTGCAGGAAGGGCTTCATGAAGATGGGAATTATCCCTGTACCCAGAGGTTTTGAGATCTACTAATCCATTCCTCTCAACCCCTGTGACAAACATGAGGGTCTCAGCACAACCTCTGGATTCATTAAGCTTAAAAGGAAACAGTATATGGAGATTTGCAGTGGAATGATTCCTCCTGCATTTGGTGTCTCCACTTTGTCCATACAATAGGAACATGTGTTGCATGCCCTATGAGGGTGACATTTCTGCTCCTTGGCTTCCTTCACTGTGAGGAGCAGCAGGGTCTATTTGACAGGTAAGACAAGGCAAAGGAAACAGAGCCTTCACTGCTCTCATTTTCTAGTGCCAGGGCCTCTGAGACATGCAGGAGGATCATCTGCCTTTCATGGCAGTCTGTCCTCAGGAAGGGTGGCTAAGTTTGATTTGAGGCAGGGATGAGGGATGAGGTAGCATTTCTGGAAGTCTGCTTGGCTACAGATCTAAGCTAGAGCCTCTTTTGTCTTTATTAGGGGATGGGGAAAATATTTGTGCTTCTGTATCTAGTGCATCCTGTATCTTCTTTTTAAATTACTCTGAAATGGGATGCAAGGAGATAGGAGTGTGGTTAATTGTTTCCCTGGAACCTCACCCAAACCACCCCCCTACCCACTGGACCTCCGCTGTGCTCTCCAGCCCACCCATCCCCACGCTGCTGTTGCTTCAGCAACTTCCCTGGCACTCGTGATCATTCCTGCACCTCTCCACATATTCAAAAACCCCACTGGCTCCCTTGCTATAGGAGACAAGTGCCTCCACCTTCCTACCTCATCTCTGAACACTACCTCTACCTCTTTGTCTAAATCCATGTCTAGCTCCTCTCTGCCTGGAGGACATGGCTACCTCTGTAGGCCTCTCAGTCATGTTTGCAGCCATTGATCCAGTGATAACATTGCAATCAGGCACCAGCTCTGGTGAGCACTTCAAGGAATTTATAGTCCCACATTCCATATTTGGAGGTAGAGTTGTTACCTTCTCTAATGCTGTTTCCAAACTATTACCTCTTGTCTTCTTTTGCTCACTCAATGACATCACAACACTCCTCCCCCTCCCCTGTAGCATAAAGCTTTCCCATCAACATACACCAGTATTTTTATTACTCCTGGATAGCCTTTTCTTCTCTCTCTCTCTTTTTTTTTTTTTTTTTTTTGTGGTACTGGGCATTGAACTCAGGGGCACTCGACCACTGAGCCACATCCCCAGCCCTATTTTGTGTTTTATGTAGAGACAGGGTCTCACTGAGTTGCTTAGCACCTCGCCATTGCTGAGGCTGGCTTTGAACTCGCGATCCTCCTGTCTCAGCCTCCCTAAGTGCTGGGATTACAGGTGTGCACCACCACACCGGCTTGGATAACCTTTTCTTGAGTCTCCTTCCTGCTCCAATAACTGTCCCATTTTGCTGCTTTTCTCTGCATCAAAACCTCCTCCAAGGAGCTGTCTGTATTTCTTGTCTCCAATTTTTAGTCTTCAGTCTTTTACCTCTCCTCTCCACCCTTCCCAACACATTCACGAACCCATAGGAAATTTTCTTGTCAAGGACCTTAAGATTTCTATTTATAGCCCAATGATCAGTACTTAGTTTTAGCCATCTCTCCTCTCTCGCTGACATTTAATGTTCTTAAGTCTGTATGAACAGACTCTGACTCTGCCCACTGCTACACTGTAACTGCTCATAACAAGCTCACCAAAGCCCACCCTGCTGATTGAATCAATTGATGCCATGAGTTCATGTCCTATTGGCAAATGGTTGAAGTCACCAGCTTACTAAAAATGGCCTCTTTTTCTGTTGGCCTCTGTGACACCCTCTTAGGACTCAAGGTGAAGCTGTCTGCTCTCTCTCTGTTGGGTGACTGCATGTAGTTCTATGGCTTTGAAAACAACCCACATGCTGGTGAGCCTTAATCACCAACTCAGTTATGCCTCTTTCTTTATAGACTAGATACCACCAGCCTGGGGTGCTTGCTCAGTGGTTCAATTTTGTAAGGCCTAGAGTCCTGTTTTGTACATACTATTTTTACCTTCTTGGGACATGAGTCCTTGATCTGCAGTGTATTCTGGGGCTGGGGTCTTACTCCTTGGGCAGATACTTCTGGGGTGCTTTTAAGACCTCAGGGATATCAGATGTGCCTGCTCTGCCATTTATCAGTTATCAGCTAATAATGGTAAGAATGGCAGGTACATTTTGTTGAGTACTGACCATATGCCAGATGCTGAAAAATGCTTCAGATGGCCTGTGCCATTGAGTGTACATAAGGTGCGAAGCATTATAATTCTCATTTTTACACACGAGTAACATGAGGCTTAGGGGGCTTCAAAGAGCTTATTGGTAGTCCTGTAGTTGCCAGAGAATTCCAACTGTGCACTGTCTGTAGTGGAGCACAGAGCCCTAAGCACTGTTCCAAGCTGCCTTTGCTTTCACTGTCAGTCTATCTGCTCTGAAGTCTGGCTGTTTCCTGATTGCCCCTTCATCCATCCCAGCACCTGGCTTAATGCTATAGATAGATGTTTATTCAGCTTGCTACCTGCAATGTCCCAAGCATCTTGGCCTTGAGCAAGCCCAGGTACTTAATAAGCTAATAGTCTTGCATAACTTGTCTGGGCTGGCATTTTCCACTGGGTCTAATAGGAAAAGCATGTCATGCATGTTGTACAGTTGGGGCCAAGCTGGGGTAGCAACACACAGACTTTATGACCAGCAGCTCCAATTTTATCCCTAAACCAGAAACATAGCATGACACATGGTGGTTTGATATTGGTTATTAAATCTGATAATTCACCACTGACAAGGAGACTGCTCACTGCTATTCTGACCAATGGGTAGTTTGGTTTTGTCATGAAATTACAGCTGCTATGTTAACATTTTTTTTAAATATCCAGCCTGCATATCAAGTTGCAGGGAGGCATATTTGAAGTATACATAGCTGGGCATCAGGAACTACACTCCCCACACGTGCACATATGTATACAAAACTAGACAATAAATGTGAATGTTTATTTATAATGGGGCATCAGAAAGTAAAATGAAAAAAAATGCAGGGAACTATTCTCACAGCAGTAACTCAAAGCTCTGCTTGCACCTTCTGCTTTATTTCTCTTTTGCCACCCGGGTCCCCTGAGGAGACCCTATGAATTTTCTCCAGTGACCCCCTCTCATTTGCCTCCTCTCTTACCCATCTAATGAGCTGCCAATCCTGTCAATTAGATGTCCCTGGTGTGGCATCTCTCCTGTGGTTCCTCCAGCCTCTGCTTCTTGCAAAAGTTCTTGCCTGCCCCACCAGACGGATCTTTTTGAAGCACAGCTCTGACGTCCCTGTTCAATACTCTTTTGAAATTCCCCATTGCTCACAGGATAAAGTGTGGTCTCAGCTTGGTTCAAGACTCGGCACTAGCTTGTCCTGCCTCCCACTCCGGCTTTATCTCTCACAATTCCTCTTCACACAAACGCTTCTGGTAAACTTCTCCTGCTTCTTTGTCAAGCACTACACTGTTTCTAGCTTCAACACTCTGGGATTGCCCAACTCTGTGACTGTCACCTCTAAGCCCCTCCTCTTGCTGCAAGAGGCTTAAATTAATGCAAAACATCATGTGAGGGGCTGGGATTGTAGCTCAGCGGTAGAGCGCTTGCCTCGCATGCGTGAGGCCCTGGGTTCGATCCTCAGCACCACATGCAAAGCAATAAAATAAAGACATTGTCCATCTACAATTAAAAAAAAATTTAAAAAAAAAAAATCATGTGAGAGCTCTGGTGCCCTCGTTGGCTTTTATTCTTTTGTTAGTAATTTCCAAGAGAAGTTCCCTCTCCTCTCTTAAAATATCTGAGGAAAAAGACTGTGTCTAAGTCTGTGAGTATTCCTCCATCACCAAGTCCAGGGCCTGGTGCAGACAGGGGTGCAAAAAATACTTGCATAACTACAGAATAATAACATTCAATAGTTCCTCCAAGTCTTCACAGATATCCCATGGGTGTGGTTAATAAGGAAGATGACAAAGTAAGTATGATTAATCTCAATCTGGACAGGGAAGGTGCATGGGATCCTCTGATGAGGGAGTTGTAAGTACTTGCATAGACTTGCTGCCTAGGATTCAGTCTCTAGTTCAGCAAAATGTAATTAATGCCTAGTGGTCATTGGGCACTGGGCTGGTTCCAAGGGAATACAGGCAAATCAGAGAAACCATCATGTCCTGGATCTCTAGTGCCAGTGGAGGAAGAGACCTGCAAAGAAGACACTCCAAATCCAAGGCTGGACACAGTCACACAGTGGAGGCTTACTCCTCTCCACAGCAGCCTGGTTCTGATGAGACAACAGCTTTTTCTTTTTCATAGGCTCACGAAGGCTCTTGGTTTGCTTGTTGACTGCTTTATGCCATTTCTCCCTATGGCAAAAACAGCAACATTATTTGTAGGGCTGAGGGAAAAAGAAAAACACAGGGCCACTCGTTCAAACATTATTGAGAAATTCAAGATGGCAATAGCCAAGCATTATAAAAGACCTGGGGCT
This sequence comes from Xerus rutilus, assembly GCA_028644305.1. Classification (NCBI taxonomy): domain Eukaryota; kingdom Metazoa; phylum Chordata; class Mammalia; order Rodentia; family Sciuridae; genus Xerus; species Xerus rutilus. The sequence goes on from CM053417.1 coordinate 2,937,995, forward strand.
CTTTTGTGTGTGAGGAGGCCCTGTAAAATTGCACAGGTCACATGCCTGTTGAGCTAGCTCTGACATAGGTGTAGGAAGTGAACACAAAGAGGTCTAATAATAATTTAATAATTATTAAATAATAATAATTATTATTAAACAATTTCTTTCTTGTACCAGACCTAAAGGGAACCTGGACTCCTGGTGGGCTGGATGGTTGTGTAGCTGCACACAGACCAGTTATATATATTCTTTGCGTGCCTATGTGTGCCTAGAACTCTTGTGAAAGTGTCAGGAATACAGTGGAGAAGTACACAAAATTTTTGTATGTGCATGTGCAAGTTTATGTTTGTCACTGAGTTACCTCAGTGAGGGAGACTCATTATAAATAAGCTCACAAAGAAATGCCCAGTTAGAGAGCAGTGTTGTGAATATGACAAAACAGTGATGCGATGGGGGAGCTCAGTGGAGATGGTGTATTAGATTAGCAAAGCCTTTGTGAGGTGGAGCCGCCATGCAAGCTGGGGTGCACATGGCCATTTCTAGAGCAACAGGTGAGGCCTGCTGCTAGTATGGAGCATTAGCTTGTCATGGAAATCTTTGCAATGCCTTGTGTCCAAACAAAATCAGGAGTGTCTAGGCAAGAAAGATAAAGTCCAAGGATGCTTGAGATTCTTGACATATTCCCTCTGAATAGGGGTAGTTTTCTCTTTGAGACTTCTGACTTCTGATACCATTGGGAAGTAAGTCTCCAGAAAGATTTGACTATTCTGTCTTGGAGAGGCCATTTTTAAGCCCTCTTCAATCCCGGGTAGACTTTCTGGCACAGAGGCTACAGTGGTCAATGGAATGAACTAGGGGTCACATTGAGTCAATGTCTCTCAAGGGTTCAAAAAATGTCTTCTAGTGAATGCCTCTGCCTAGGTCTGTGTTGGCAGGTACTCTCTTGCCCCCAAATACCTTTGAAATTGTTCTATGGAGTAGCTCAGATCAGAACTTACTGGGGAGACCCCTAAGTCTTTCTTCTTCCTTGTGCCAAGGAAGGTGATGAGTTGCCCAGCTACCTTTGGATGCTAATAGATGTGCTCTGAAGAACTGTAAGTTGTGGAGTGAGACCCAGGAAAAATCCATGAACGATGGGATGCAACAGGTGTTGGATAGGAAGCTCAGGGCTTGAAAGCTCAGTTGGAGGCTGCAGCGTTCCAGCGGGCTGGAGGAGGTCTCAGAGAAGGCAAAAGCCCACTCAGTCTCCCATCTTGCCCCTGCCTGGTCCAGTCCGCAGCCGCCTTCCTGGCTACAGCCACCGGCTGCCTTTTTCCCCCGCCAGAACCAGAGCGCGGCTGGCTCGCCTCCTCCTCCCTCCTCCCGCCCCCCGCCCCTGGCTGTCTGGCAGCGCTGCAGTGGTGGCGGTGAGGAGCGGGGGGCCTTTGGCGACAAGGCTCCCTCCTTCTCCCCCGCCCGCTCCAGCCTCCACCCCGCCCTGCGCGCCGCTCTCGCTGCCGCAGCGATCACGTCGTCGGAGATTTCCATCGGGGCTGGGGGCGGGCCCAGGGTGGGGAGCGCGGGGTGGGGCGAAGTGAGTGGGAGGAGTGAAAGTTAAAAAGCCTCAAAGTCCCCCCACCATACTCTCAGTGCGGCTACACCGCACGCTTCGACCTCCGCACAGGTGGTCGCTCACGTGCCCCCTCACGATGTTGCCCAAAGTTCTCCTGATCCTCCTGAACGTATTCCTGTTCCTCCAGTCGAGGTGAGTCTCCGTCCCGGGACCCAGGAGCCCTCCGCGCCCAACTCCCTCTTCCCGCGAGCCCAGCCGGCTCCTGGGACCCCTACAGGCCGGCATTCCTCGAGCCCGGGGCTGCTTTGCCCGGCTCTCGCGCGCGGTAGCCGGGTCCCGCGTCCCCTCGACGCGCAGCAGCCTCCGCCCGGCTTCCTCTAGGACGGCCGTACCGGGCTGCTGAGCGGGAGAGCAGGAGGAAGATGGTACCCCTGTCTCCTGGCCACTCGGTTCCCAGACTCCCGCTCTCCACAGCACTGCGGCGGCAGGGGAGCCAGCACTCTTTTCCCTCGCTGAACGTGCGCAGGGAGAGGGGAAACGGCAGCCTCTCGCTACCTGGGGAAAGGTGGTTCGCGGTCTGCGGGAGTTCTGCGGGAGCGTAAGTGCGCCGAAACTGTTTGAGCGTTGCTTAGTTGTTCTCGTTTGCTCACGTTTTTGTTCGGAGCGCCTACCGAGTAACAGGCACGGCGCCAGGCAACTCTGACTTTACTTGCTTCACATCCCGCCACTCCTCTTGGTGCCGGTCCCAGGCACGAGCCTTGATTCAGGCTGAGAGTTCCGTCCCCCGCGGTCCCCAGCGGTTCCCAGCGGTCCCCAGCGGTCCTCCGTTGCAGCCCCCAGCCCTCTTCCTTCCTCATCCCTAGGCTCCCGGCTGGGTCGTGGGCAGACTGGAGCCTGAGCCCAGGAATGTTGTTGTCTGAGGTCTGTGGTGCAGGTCCTGCGTTTCACTCCTTCCCTCCCCTCTTGAGGTTTCCCCTAAGCTGACTGCTTCCCTCACACCTTCTCCTGGCTCTGGAACTTTTTAGAATGTTGTAACTAAATTTCTGCCTTTTGCGGGTGAAACCTGACTGCTTCATGTTTTTTGAGAGGGTTTTTGGCTGGGTATGAACTGTCACAAGTTCCTGAGCTTCCTGATCTGTCGAGCTTTCTTGAAGTCTCCATGATGCAGGGCTTAGAGTCTTGTTTATCTCTATTGGGAAGAGAGGGGATGGTTTCTCTCCCCACTGCAGGTTGCATTAGCTCCTGGGGGAGGGACTGTAATTCCTGCTGGCTCACTGGGGCCCTAGGGTGGGGTTAGCCTCAGCAGGGGCTTGATAAGTATTTCTGAATGCGTGCTGGGAATTTCCAGTCATCCACATCCCTGTAGATGGGATTTGGACTAGTTGAGACAGCTAACATGGTGACTAGCCAGGCCAAAAGATGGCTGAATGGGGGAGGGCAAAAGGAAGGAAGGGGATAAGAGGAAAACAACAGGGAGATAGAAACTACCCTTGGGGGGGAGGGCTGCAGCAATTGATGTGCAGACACTGTCAGCATGGCAACCTGTGATGTCAGGAAAGAGGAGGTGACAGTGGGTTGTGCTGGGCCTTATTGAACCTGGGAACCTTGCTCTGATCCATGCTCAGCCTCAGATTAATTGGGTGACTTTGGGCACAGCCCTTCCTCCATCTGAACCTCAGTTTCTCCATCTATAAAGTGAAAATGAGATCTGATTTGAAAAAAAAAAATCCAGGACTGTTTGTCATATTCCCTCCTCTCTGTCAACAATCAGCTTTGGAGGAAGGGGCTTGCAGAGATTCAGCTGCATTTTGTAAATATGTGGATGCTTGAAGGAGGAGCTCCTATGGAAAATCCCACTAGTACAGTGTATGAGTGTTTTTCAAGTTTTTGTTCTTTCTAGTCCTGAAAATCACCTTAATGGTTGGTTGGAGAAAGGGATGCATTATCAGATGCTCCTTAACCCTCAAATATCCTGGGATGACCTTGTTTATTTATTTGTTGGTTTGTTTGTTTTAACTGGCAAAAGCTAATTATAGGATTGAAGCAACCTCAGGCCCCTCTGATACCATTTTCCTTGCAGATGTAATCTAGGAGCAGGAGGGTTTGGGTGGTCCTAGTGATGGCATGTTTTTGTTTTTTTTTTTTTGCCTCTGTGCTGTTAGACCTGGAGGTGGGGTTCCTGTTGTTGATGGATTTCAGACATCTGGGAGGATTGTGCCATGTTCCCAGCCACGTTGCTCATTTTACAGGGTCTCAGGCTTCCATTTTCCCTCCACCCTCTGAGAGAGAAGGAGGGAGAGAGAAAGAAAGAACACTGACCCTTATCTCTTAAGAGGACTGAGAGGTCAGTCTTTAGGCGCCCATGCCCAAGAGAATTGAAAAGCCTCAGGGAAGAAGACATCTTCTAGATATTGCAATTGAAAATGGAAACTGCTTTTCCCAAGCCCAGTTCTTCCCTAGCCCACAATAGGAATTAGCCACTTCAGACATAAAAAATGGCACTGGCGTAGCACATCTGTATGCCAGTTAAGCAATTTGGAGTGCTTGAAATACTGCAGAAAAATGCACCTTGCAACTGAAGTTGCCAGTCCTTTGGTCTGCAATACAGGGGCCCAAGTCTCCTGCTCTGTTTGCCCTTTATTTTAGGTAGAAAATTGCCTGATGCCTTTAAAATAAAATCATTTTGAAAGTGTAAGACACAAATACAAAAACACTGAAATCATAAGTGAACAGCTCAGTGGATTTCCACAAAGTAAACATGCTCATGTAATGAGCACCTAGATGATGAAATAGAACATTAGCAGCGACCCCCCCCCCATTTGCAGTGCCCCTTCCCTGTAAATCTCCTCCCCAAATGAAAACACTCTCCTGCTTTCCAACATCACACATTAATTTGGACTGATGGCTTTTTAAAAAGCTTTTAATTATATTTTTCAAATATATACACAAGTAGAGGGAATAGTACACTGAATATCCACGTACCCATTATTAGCCTTGTCATTTTTGAACTCATAGTCACTTATTTTCTCTGCCCCCCTACCCACCACCATTTCTGGCTTAGATTACTTTGAAACAAATTTCAGACATCATATCAGTTCATATGTAATTGTTTGAGTCATTAAAGGCTTCAGAAACATAAGAAAAGACCATTATTAAGCCAAAAAATGCTAGAATAATTTATGCCTCAACCACACAGTGTTCAAACCTCTCCTATTGTGACAGAAACAGTTTTTTTTTTATAGTCTGCTTTTAAAAAACAAGATTCAAATGAGATCCATATATTAGCATATGGGGCATTTTTTAAAACTTTTTTTGTAGTTGTAGATGGACAGCATGCTTTATTTTATTTGTTTATTTTTATGTGGTGCTAAGGATCGAACCCAGTGCCTTACAGGTGCTAGGCAAGTGCTCTGCCACTGAGCTACAGCCCCAGCCCATATGGAGCATTTTTATTTTAATTTTTTATTGAATTAGAACCTATATACAGAAAAGTGCTCAAATTAAAAGAGTACAGTTGACGAACTCTCAGAAAATGACCACACTGATGTATGGAAAGCCAGGTCAAGTACTAGAATATGACCAGAACCTCAGTGTCCCCCCGGGGCCCTTTATCACTACTTCCCAGCAAAGTTAGCACCACCCTCACTTCCAACAAAACACCATAGGTGTTTCATACTTTAGCAGATGGCTTTTTAATTTTTAAAAAAATGTAATGATCATTATTTGCAGTAGTATTGTCATTATTGCTGTGCTGCTGGCCATGGCCCTCAGGACAGTCTCCTGTTGGCCATCCATTTCCTGGATGACATCTGTATTTGAATATTCCTTTCTCCACCTCCTACCCCCATCACAGTGAGTATTACAAACCCACAAAACTGCAGAATATTCCCACAAATTTCTGATCCTCTCTGGGAGAGGCCTTTCTGACATTTGCAAGCATTCCTCAGCAGCCCAGGTCCCAAGCCTTTCCCTCCCTCCCAGATGGTGCTGCTCAGACAACCAGGAAGCCAAGGCCAGAACTTATACAAGAATGTCCCCCTACTCCATTTTATACCAACTTCCTTTTTTTTGAAAGTAAAATGGTATAAAAGAGGAATAGCATAGAAAGTCCCCAAAGAATAACAAGATTCAGAAGAAATTAACCGGTATAATCTGTTAGTGCCTCATAATTCTCCATTACCAGTTACTAATTAAGCCTTGCATTACAAATATTTCGTTTTGCTTCTGTCTCAAGAGTCACCAGCTGGGGCCCCTACAGAGTGGAAGGCAGAGCTTCATTTGTTATTTGTATATTCTAGGGTTGAAGGACCTCAGGCTGCACTGGAGAATGAAGACCCTACCCCTGATGCTGTCGTCTATGGCCCCCAGCCCCAGCCTCCTAGCAGGAAGCTCCTCTCTGAAGAAACAAAGCCTACTGTATCTGTGATTGGACGCCCATCTGGCAAACTGCCAGAAGCCTCTCGCATCCTGAACACCATCCTGAGTAACTATGACCACAAACTGCGCCCTGGCATTGGTGGTGAGTATCAGAACAAATTATTTTCCTTCTGCAGGGAAGGAGGGTTGTGAGCATAGTTGTGGAGCATGGGCCTGCAGTGTAGATTAGGGTGCCATGTGCATAGACAGAAACATCTGCTGCTGACCCGTCAGGTAAGAAATACTAACTGTAGTGTCAGAAGGCCATTGACCTGGATCAAGTCTCTTTCCTTCTTTCACCCTCAGATTTTGCAACCATAAAATGACTGATCTTCAAGGTGTGTGTTGAACCCTTAACAGTATATGGGCTGACTCATGGCATGAAAAACCAAATAAGAACAAGAATTGGTTCTCTTTCCTCCTTTCTGACCACCCCTCTCCTTCCCCATGCCCTGTTCATCACTTATTGTCTTCCACTTCTGTTTCCTTTATAGAGAGGCCCACTGTGGTCACTGTTGAGGTCTCTGTCAATAGCCTTGGCCCTATTTCCATCCTGGACATGGTGAGTACTGAGCTTTGATTTTAGTATTTTCTTGCCCAGGGGATGATCTGTGGGGCCTACAACTTGTACTTCCTGCTCTATTTTTCTGTAACAACTCCAAGAGTTGTGTTTGTTTTGGAGGGAGGGGGAGATTTTAACTATTGCTAATTGAGAATGAGGTTGGAAAAGGTAAGTCCTTGCTACCTGAAGAGGACCTTCGAAATTGTGATTACATCTTCCAGTCTTCTATTCAAAATAAAATAATAAAACACCACAATGGAATGGCTCTTTCTTCTGATAATTATTTGTATGGACTTAATATTTGTAGTCACCAGTTCCTGTTGTACACCTGTTTCTCTAAATTTGCTCTAGTTCCTTCTGTCCCTCCTATTCCACTGATATCATCCTAGTGTCAGTACTGTTGTCACTTGGCCTTCATCATTTCCCACCTAAAATATGTAAAAGTGTCCACCTACCCCAATCCTCCTGTCAAGCCAGCCTCCCTAATGATGCACCTCCGGAAGGCCTGACCCTGCTTACTTTAAGCATGCTCTCTAACCCCTCAGTCCAGCAATCAAGGCCCTCTGTGGCTCTTTTCCTTTTCACCCCTTTAGAGACCACATGCTCTGATTACAGTAGAGAATATGGACATTCCCAGACCACCTTACACCTCTGAGCTGAGCCTCTGTCCCAGAAATTTCCAGTTTGAGATGTGGTTGCTCTTCTTTGTTACTTGTCAAAAGCCTTCTCCTTTAGGGGACACCTCAGCTAACATCTTGTTCATGGCAACTTCCCTGATTCTCACAGTTTTTTTTTTTTTTTTTTTGGTACTGGGGATTGAACTCAGGGACACTCGACCACTGAGCCACATCCCCAGCCCTATTTTGTGTTTTATGTAGAGACACGGTCTCACTGAGTTGCTTAGCACCTCGCCATTGCTGAGGCTGGCTTTGAACTCGTGATTCTCCTGTCTCAGCCTCCCAAAGTGCTGGGATTACAGGCCTGTGCTACTATGTCGAGCTTCTTACAGCTATTAATTACTCCCTTCATATATCACATTCCTCTGTGGACACTCACATTTTTCTAGCTTATACTTAGCTTGAACTTACCTACCTAATTTCATGGTAATTATTTGCTTTATATCTGCCTTGCTGTCTCCACTATGGACTCTATGCCAAGGACTCAGTATATATTAGCTGACCAAGAGAGTTGTGACACATGCTCTACAAAAGTCATTTACATCTGCAGAGACTGACAATGAGGAAGGCTATAGTAACCAACTCCATCATAACCACAGACTAGGCTTAGGGAAGGGTGTGCACTGTTTCAGCATATCCAGTAGTAGCCTACCAGTGCCATGTGACTGAGTTCAGAGCCTTGACTTTGAGATGGGCCTTGAAAATAGACACCCAAAGGTAAGTAAACTTCATGGAACATTAAAATGTTTACAAAGGTGAGTAGAAGAATGAGGTTCCCCCTGTGATACTGTGTTTGGCTACCTGGTTTTTAAAGCACAGTGTACTTATGCATTGCTATGTAACAAATTACTCCCAAAACATAGTGTGTTAAAATGACAAATAGTCATAATCTCATAGCTTGCATGTTCTAGGAATTCAGGCATGGCCTAGCTGAGTTTTCTGTTTCAGGGTCTTACAAGGCTGCTGCCAAGGTGGCAGTTGGGGCTGGGGTCTCATTTGAAGGATCAGTTGAGGGAGGGTCCACTTCCAAGCATACTCTTATGGTTGATGGATTCAGTTCCTTTTTAGCTATGTTCCAGAAGCTTTCCTTGGTCAGTGCTATTTGGGTCTTTCCACAGGGTTACTCACAGTATGGCAGCTGATTTCCCTCTGAGTGAGAAACAGTATGAGAAAAAGTGCTCAAAATGGAGGACACAAATATTTTGTAATCTAACTTGGAGTTACATCCCACTGTATTCTGTTTATTAGAAGCAACTCATTAGTTACAGCCTATAGTCACATGGTACACATTGCACAAGAGCATGAATACCAAGAGGTAAATCATTGGCATCCATCTTGAAGTCTGCCTACAACCCATAGCCATTATATTCCTGTTAGAGCAAGAGTCAGATATTGAGGTCTTGACATCCCACTATTTTGGTCGCTGTCTATTCTTTATAGGAAATAGATTTTTGAGGTTATTGGTTGAGGGTGGGGAAAGTGGATCAGTATATTTTTTGCTTTTTTAAAAAAATATTTTTATTAGTCATTGATGATCCTTTATTTTATTCATTTATTTATATGTGGTGCTGAGAATTGAACCCAGTGTCTCACACCTGCTAGGCAAGTGCTCTACCACTGAGCCACAACCCCAGCCTGTATTTTTTAAAATATTTTTTAGTTGTACATGGACATAATACCTTTATTTTATTTATTTATTTTTATGTGGTGCTGACAATCAAACCTAGTGCCTCACATGTGCACTGTCAGCACTCTACCGCTAAGCCACAACCCCAGCCCTCAATGTATTTTCTTGTACCAGTCTTCTGCTCCTACCCTTTAGTGTGCCACTCTAAATACCAACAAGCTGGCTTGTTCCTTACTTCCTAAGCTGTCCACCTCCACCCAGTTAGTGGCTAAATCCTTTGACTATATGAGGAGAACACAAACATTGATAAATGGAGCAAATGCTCCTAAGTTGCTTTGTTCTGTTTTCTGAATGAGCATCCTGTAAAACTGATGAGTACTGGAAAAATTGTGGCCAAACTCTTCACAATTTGTTTAAGATATAATTTGGGGAAATCAAAATCCATCATCCACAAGAGTTCTCGTGGCAGCAGATAAGTAGCTTCACTCATGGTAGCTGAGTGTCCCATCTCTCTATGCTCCACACCTATTTATGCTGCTAGTACTGGCTTCCTCTGAGGTGCCAGGAAATAGTGATACCTGGCAAGCTCAGAGGATACAGTCTAATAACCCAACAGTCATCAAACTTGATGTGAGGGACACAACTGGTCCAAAATGGAACCAACAGCTTGGTTTTCTTTGGCCAGTAAGGCAGTGATTTAGGCTAGGCCAAGTGCCTTTTGAAAATTCCCAACCCTCAAGTGGTGTTAAATTTCCCTTAGAAGTCTCATTTTCTACATAGTTCCAAATCATCCTTCAAAGCTGTGGGAGGTTCCTGTTCTTCTATAGCATACTTTTCTCTGGTGCACTTAGTGAATGTCTCTGGCACAGAACTTGCCAGCACTCAAAGCATTCTTGTCTCTGAATCCTCATGACAGCGTGTGTGCAACCAAAGCTACCATTAAGGATCCTGTCTTAACGTTTGTGGCAACTTAGCCTCTCAGTAATATTGTGAGTCCCAGTGTTAATTATGGTGTCAGTATAGTTGTTTAATTGGAGTTTAGCACCCATTGGTCAATCATGTATAGAGTATAGGCTTTGTCCTCACGGAAGGAAACCTGAGCACGTGGCAGGTAGATTTTAATAAATTGCTTCTGCCAATCTCCCAGCTAAACTTTTGAAAATGCCCAGTATGAGCTTAAAAGGCAGTGACCAATCTGAGCCTCACTGTTGCTGACACTGTTTGTTGCTGTGTAAATTACTGCAGGTGATTCTAATTAAGCCAGTTCCTAAACACTAAATTTCTAGTTTCAACTGAGCTAAAACAAATGTACATCCCAAGCTCCCTTATCAAACTGGGGAAAATGGAACCATTAGTTACTGGTTGATATGTAAAGAACTTAAAATTGGTGTCTTGTTAAATTGAAATTAAATGCTCATTTGAAACACTTTATAGCAGACTATGAGCACAGCATGGGAATGGAGGGGAAGGCTTCCCACCGGTTGCCAAGCAGCTCCTGTGGCCTGGGTATAAAGGAAACCCTGCTGGCCAAGTTGGAAATGCCAGCCACTGGGAATGTGGAAACACTTTAAAGGCTATTGGAAGGCAGGCAGGGTGGGATGGCATGGGACAGTCTCAAAGGCTCCCACGTTAATGGTAGTCAGGCTCTGCCACCTCTTTTCTGTCTGCTTCCCTGACATAGTCCAGACAACATTCTTAGTTTTTCCTTCCTTTTCTGGCTTCCATTAATTTGGCAGCAGGAATTTTCTTGATCTCTTTCATCAGGGCTCTGCTGGCCTCCAGTGTGGGTTTCTGTCTGGTATTCATTGATTGATACATTCATAACTCAAATGAAGGACCTGGGGATTCTGTAGAAGAAAATTAGACCTTCATACTCAAAGGGATTGGGCTCAAGTAAGGGCCATCCCAAGGCAAGGTCATGGTAATGGTGCTTTGAGTGGCAAAGCCATTGTGCTGCCGTTGACTGTATGACATTGGACAGCTCCCTATCTCTGAGTTCGTTTCTCTACCTGTAAAATAAATGAGGTAGGCTAGCCCTTAGAGTTCTGCCATGATGTACTTCTGGTACTTGCTGTTCAAGTTGCTTGCAATTCTATTGCAATCTATTTATTCTCCCTTCCGTACCAGGGGTGCAAATGTCTATCTACTCATACTTTGTCCTATTAAACATCTTTCTTGATGTTCAACAGACACTTTATGGAATCGACAGTATCTGGAGACCAAATAATCATGGGTATATCTATGCATATGCACATTCACATTCAAAGGTTACAGGCACTTGTTTGATATGAAACACAAAGCAAAGCAAAAAAAAAGATTCTCCTTGTTTAAAAAACATGAGACTAGATAGACACTTCTCTTGTGACTCAGAGCACTTCATTTTTTAAATATAATTCTGGGGAAAGAAGGATTAAGGTTAATTAACATCTGTGCTCACCAAATAAAAGCTGAAAGGGGAAACTTTGCTGTTTACAACCAAGTGTGTGTGTGCTTATAAAATTTTTAAGTGGTTTTGATCTGGAATTATTGATTTGCTGTGGAAATGTGGGTATTGAGAGTGTGTTGACTTAGATGGAGTCACAGCTCCACGGCCGTCTGTGAGCATGATGAAGCCATGAGCCCAGCCCATGACATTAAGCTACCATTGCTTGCCTGTTTCTGGATGAAGTATGTCTTCCTACACTGTTAGTGATTTGGGAATATTACTTTCTTTTGGGAAATAGAAAACTCCTACAGTGAAGCTTATGCTGCTTTTCTCTGTGCAAGCTTCAGAGGATGCTAGAGGGTCTATCAATGCCATGAGGCCTTTGTCCACTGGTAGAGTAAGGTTCACAATGTCAGTTTTGGACACATGGCAGTTTGAGACATTTACAAATTATTTTCAGCTCCCACAACTTAATAAAGGAGATAGAGGGTAAGTATGCAAGGTTACATGAACATTTATTTAAAATTTTAATTAGAAGTAGAAACAATTCTACAGGGAAAAATAGGGTGGGACTAATTACCACTAGAGACTAATAGGTCTCCTTCCATATTCCCTTGGAACACTTTCTAGGACACATTCAGTTGTCTATAGTGTCACTCAGTGAAAAAAAAATTGAATGATTACCATGACACTCATCTTATCCCATAAAGCATGGGCTGATAAGGATCCCCTGAATCTAGAACATCAGGACTAACAGACCTTTAAAGATCACCAAATGTCACCTACCCCATTGTTGCATTGATGTTGATTTTCTATACACCTAGAAACCATTATCTTCCTTAACTCAATGACATTGATTCAGTAGTCTTCACTACAATATGACCAGGAGGGTACACTATATTTCATTTTTAAATTTTTATTTATTTTTATGTGTTGTTCAGAATCCAACCCAATGCCTCACATGTGCCAGGCAAGCACTCTACCACTGAGCCACAACCCCAGCCCCTACATTTTGTTTTTATCCAGCTGTGCTTATCACTGTGCTAGGCCACAATCATGGTCACCATTCTACTGGGCAACACATTCTTTCCAAATTTCAGAATTATTCCAGAATAAATGATTGATCTTGCAAACAACAGTGCAAAATGAGCAGTAGTACTGTGGGCCAAGTCCTACAAAATACCTACGGATCCTTGAAAGCTTGAGAATATTATCACATTTTGGCAGAAAGAGTCACCTATAAGTAAACTTGGTTGACTTTGCAGTCCTTATAGAACTGATGGTAAAATAACTGCTTAGGTTGAAGAAGTTCAAAGCTTTTAGTCATGAATGTCTTCTTTAAAACAAAAAGGACAACTCAGGAGGACATGATTGCAATCTTCAAGTGCCTTTCCTTGATTCAAAGTTGCCTTTGAGTTAAGATGTACAATTTAAATCACAGTTTTTCGAACCAAGGAAAAATGCTGCATTACTAATATGTGTCAATTGTAAGATGTGTCCTGATTTCCAAAATGTGGAGTAAAGGGCATCTTAGGGCCAATGAAATGCCATTTCTGGAGGTCTGTTCTTTGAAGCAGGAATATGACATGTTCTGTCTGCTTCTAGAAGGCAGAAAGTTGATTGATAAGAGAAAGTAGGGAGCTCCATTTTAAGGCAAGCCTTTCTGTTGTTCTGCTATGTGTTAACTACCTCATGTAGGGACCTAGATCTGCTTGTTAGGGTAATCAAGCAGGGCATGAGTGACTTGGCTAGGATTATTTGAATTTCTACCTTCTGAGTCTCTTCTGGTTCTGACATTGGAAGTGTTCCTGGGAAGAGGGAAGGGATGTTATTCCACTCCTGCTTCCTGGTCCATTGCTCAGTATACATCATTACATCACCTTTAGGATTCCAGGTTAGAGAGTGAAACATGATGTACTTGTATGTGGATCTCCTTTGTGTGCTCAGCCCCAAGTATGTGGTTTTCTGTCCTTCCTGCCAGGAATACACCATTGACATCATTTTCTACCAGACGTGGTATGATGAACGCCTTCGTTACAACGACACCTTTGAGACACTTGTTCTGAATGGCAATTTGGTGAGCCAGTTGTGGATCCCGGACACCTTTTTTAGGAATTCTAAGAGGACTCAAGAGCATGAGATCACCATGCCCAACCAGATGGTCCGCATCCACAAGGATGGCAAGGTGTTGTACACAATTAGGTATGTCAAGCCTCTGGTATCTCACCTCATGGGATTTTCCCTTCCCTTCTGGAAATTTTAGCCAAAGTAACATGGGCAAAGATTTCATCCTGAGCGATATTTTGAAGGCCCTGTACAGCTTTCTTAGACCATGTGCACTGCCTCTTCATTTACAGAAATAGAGACCAAGGCCTCAAAACAAAAAGATGTTGCTTAAAGCTGCACACCAAGTTTTTTGCAGAGCTGGGACTGGTACCCAGTTACTTGGCTCCCAGTCTAGAGCTTCTTCAACTAGAATGTACCAGTATGACTGCACTGCCTGGACAATTCCATCCCAAGTGGGCACTGGATGTAAAGACACGTCCACGGTGGTGGAATTGTCCAGGCGGAGCAGCAACACAGCAGTTGAAAAGGTAACTGAGACCAGGCGAGATGCTGAAATGCCTGGAAGAAGGTTATTTGACATGGGTGTGGGGGTGGGGAGATGGTATAGAATATGAGAATGTTTCCAGGTCCTGGGAACTGATCTGAACAAGAAACAAAAGTCCATCCATGTTGGTTCATCCTCTTTTCTGATGATTGAGCCCAAAAGTAGATATACTCAAGCTGCTCTTCCTCTTTTTTTCTCTACTTTGAGCTTTTGGTCTTAAATTCTACTGTTGCCAATCAGTGGTGGTGGTCCCAAGATTGAAGTTGGGTGGATACTAAGTGCTCAGAGCCTGCCTAATGAGGCTCCTTTCTCCCTTCCAGGATGACCATTGAGGCGGGATGTTCACTCCACATGTTCAAATTTCCAATGGATTCTCACTCTTGCCCTCTGTCTTTCTCTAGCTGTGAGTACCTTCTTAGGTTTCTGGGGACCCAGAGATATTTTGGGTCCCTTCTTTTTCTCATCTTTGCCCTTTGCATTTTTTCTGCTTCTGCATTTCTGTTGAGTTGGTGCCAAGGTTGTGCGGGATCTCCATCCTCCATTCCCCATCTTCATCTCCTTTCCTGCTTACAATACTGTGTTGCTCTACCTGGGCCCCATGTTGTGTATATCCTTCTTCCTTGCACCTACAAGTCAGTCATCTGCTTCTCAAGTGTATCTCAAGTATGTCTGCTTCTCTCCACCTTCCATTGTCACTACCTGGGTTTAGGCCATTGTCATCTTCCACTTGGACTTTTGCATCATCTTCATGTTGAAATTGAACATGTCTAAACTAAGTTATCTCCTCCCAACCCCTGCCTCCAAAATAAATGCGTTGCTTCTGTGTTTTCATCTGTCTCATTAAAGAGCACCATCACCCACCCAAGTTGTCCAAGTCAACAACATTGATGCTTCGCTCTCCCTAACCTCCTACATTTAATCAATCAATACACCCTCTTGGTCTTGGTAGTCCTCTCAAATCTCTGTTGATTGCCTCTATTTCTCTGCATCCTGGCTGTCACAGCTTTGACTCCTGCCTTCATTCATTTTGCTGTGCTTGGATTACTGCACTGGCTTCTCATAACTGGCCAACTTGCTAATGTGCTCTGCTCACATAAGAACCAGAGTGACCTAGAGGAAGCATTATATAGGTCACTTCTTAATTTTGAATCATTTCTTAACTCTTATGGACCTTAAAATGACCCTCAAGGCTCTTGCTGAACTGGCTCCTACTACCTCCTGCTCTACAACTCATCCTCTTTAAGCTAGCCTTCCTGAAATTTTGCCATTTCTGCAATAAACTAAGCTTATTTCACCTCTCTGTGCTGCTCCTCACCCCCCAACCTGCCTCATCCATATAGAGAATGTTTACTTGACCTTCAAGACTTAACAGAATGTTACCTATGACATCTTTTTTGAGTGTGTACCAAAGTGATCTTTCTCAACTTTGTTTTCCCCCTGCTCCATGGGCAGAGGTTTTTCAGAGCAATCAAAAAATCACAGCTGTTTTACTCAATGAAATGTGAACACTTGAGCAAGGTTCATGCCTTGTTCATCTCTGTATTTCCAGCCCAGGGCTTGGTTCTAAGGAATGCTCAGTAAATGTACTTATCGAATGGACCTCACCAACCAGGTAAGAGAGGCAAAGTCCAAGAGCTGGTGAGGCCAGAGTCAGGACTTTGAGGCATTACTCAGGCTAACTCCATACTGGTGGGGTCCTCTGCTGGGCTTCTCAGTCTCATATGACCCTCCTTCCCATGTTGCTTTCCAGTTTCCTATCCTACAAGTGAGATGATCTACAAGTGGGACAATTTCAAGCTTGAAATCAATGAGAAGAACTCCTGGAAGCTCTTCCAGTTTGATTTTACAGGAGTGAGCAACAAAACTGAAATTGTCTCAACCCCAACTGGTAAGTGTGCCATGGGAGCCAGGGCTAGGCAAGGCTAGGCAGAGGCCCAGGCAGGTGGTAGCACTGACTGGAGGATGCTGTCTGTACAAATGTTGTAATCATCCTGTGGAAATATCGTGAAGGACATGGCTCCTGTCTTGTAAATGCTAAGCACTTACAACTGTTTGCAGAGGAAACTGAGACTTTGTCACTATGTCTCAGTCTCATCTGCAAAGAAGTAAGTGCTTTGCCCAGTCCCCTGAGAGGTTAGGTAAGTAGAAAAAGTTTTGTTGCTGTCATAATTTGCAATTAGTTTTGTCATGCGGACCTCTCAGTTTCAAGGGCTTTGTTGAAACACTGATCTCCTTGGATAACTTTGGGGAATGGTGCCCATGTGAGTTCTCCATGTCCAGAACCAATCTGAGTCGACTGAATGGGATGCCAGGTCTATCTTAATGGGAGGTAGAGGCTAGAGGTCTAATGATATCTAGGTGAAAGATGGGATAGTCTGGAGGAAGTTACAGTAGCCACAATGGCTGCTGCACTGATATTAATCTTAAAGGAGCATCTATGGAAAGTACAATTTGCTGTCAAAGGCTTCATGGTGCATTCAACGTAGACATGGAAACCATTGGTTTTCTGATCTTGTCCCTAAGGACGAAAGGGGAGGGCCCTGGGTCTCCTAACTTTCAGTTTCCAACTAGGTGTGAGCATCTTTGCTTGTGTTCCTAGGTGATCTGAATGAGGAGCCAAGGGATCATCCCAGGGTAGCTCCCAGAGCATCCCTGGAAACCCTCTTCACATGCAGTGACCAAGTTCAGGGCACGGAGGCACTGCCCTCATCGTTTCCAGAATGTTGATGGAGCAAGTCACCAACCAGCCATTTGTCATGGGAAGCATTTTGTGTTGCTTCCTTGTGGCTAGACAGAACATCTGCTTTTGCTTCACTTATTGAGTTGGTCACTGAGTGAAGGACAGTTCATGCTCACCTGGCTAGAGCTTTGCTTGCACAGTACTAGGCAGGGGCTGAGGGCTGCCTTACTTTCCTTTTTCCTGGGGGTTCTGGGGAAGCAATTTTACTACTTTTGACTTGAGATCCCTGCTCTTCTGCTAGCTAACCATGGGCCTGCCTCTTAGCTTTCTGCAGCTCAGTTATTCCTGATAGGTGGAGACCCATCACCAAAAATGCAGAGGAAACAAGGCCCAGGGGCTTTCAAGTCACTAGTGGTTCCGTTTAGTAGATGGTTGTGCATTGTTTCAAAATGGTGCCCTAGTGACTACAAAGCCCCAGAGCCAGCATCATCACCAAAACGATGACAGTAGGTAAGCACCAACTCTCCTTGGGAAGAGAGGATGGTTCTTGGGGAGAAAAGTGGAGGTCTTCTTCCTTTCCTCCTGAAGATTATTCTTGAGCCTCAATGTCTCCAATGTCAGAGTTATATTTGGAATTGGTCTCAAATTCTTCCAGTCAGCTCCTGGGGCAGTTCTCTCTGTCTGGAGCAAAGTTATGTGCTCATCTCAGGGTTCAGAATGTAGTGATAGCCTGCTACTCGGGCCATCTTGGGCCTTAAGCCAGAGAATTTCTGCTTCAGGAGGGTCTCAGAACCTGGTGAGTAAATCATCCTCCATTGATGGTTGTTGAACCTCTACTGGAATCTTTCAGTGACCAGGAGCTCATATCTTCTAAGGAGATTTCTTCCTTCTCTACACAGCTCTGCCCATCAGAAACCCTCCCTCTTCATCTGAAATTGGAGTCTCTGGAACTTCTACCTATCAAACCTAGTTCTTTTCCCCTAGAACCATCTGACTTACATTATGTCCAGACACTCTTCAAAAAGGTCAAGATTAAAGGACCATTAATATCATTGCAGCCCTGTTCATATTCTGTTGTAGTCTATACAGCCCTCATTCCTTTTTCTCTCTTGTTCTTCAAAGCTTTG
Organism: Xerus rutilus; assembly: GCA_028644305.1. NCBI lineage: Eukaryota > Metazoa > Chordata > Mammalia > Rodentia > Sciuridae > Xerus > Xerus rutilus. The sequence goes on from CM053417.1 coordinate 2,955,654, forward strand.
GGTTTACACAGTCTTTTTAATTAAAGTCTCTCTGATAGCAGGTAAGAGATCAGAAATCATCTTTAATTTTGTTTTGCTTTGGTCTTCAGCTCCATTTATGTTTCTTCAGTTACCCATGTTTCTGTGCTTCTCGTGAGGTAGACAGTGTATGTTAGTATCCTTCTCTTGACCTTCACAATCAAATTTCCATTTCTTGACAAGTGGAGAAGGTTCTCCTTTGACCATAGTAAATAAAATAGACAAATGCAATAGAGTAACAAATCTCCTTGCAACCAACATATATAAGCTCAGCTATTTTTCAGGGGTCAGGGTTATAGCTAATTAGAGGAGTCTTAAATTGCAATCAAGACTCCAGAGCAAGAGAATGAGGAATTTGATCATACATACTTGCCAGCAGGCAAGTGTTATAATGGTCCCTGATACCATACTGGAATTCTAACCCCAAAGCTCCTGCTCTGGAAACAGGTCTTCCACTGACCCCAGGCCAGTTCCTTGTCTTTTTCCAGAAGAATCTGAGAAGTCTTCCTCCTTGAGTGTCAGTACTGCCAAGGTGAGTAGGAAAGGCTGCTCTCATACAGCTCCAGCCCACCCATACCTGCTGGGCAGGTGACCTTCCTGCCATGGACAGGCTAATGTTCTGGTCTGCTTTCCAAATCTGCCTGGCAGTAGCAAGGGTCACTGAGCATCCACTGGCTATTTCAGGATTGAAGGGGTAGGGGCTAAGCTGCAGGGCCCACATGAATCCTGCCTTGAAGGAATTTAAAAGCCTGCTTAATTCAAGGACAAGTAATTCTATAGCACCACTTAGATGGGAGTTTGAAGATCAGCTTCACAAAGGAGGCAGGATTGGAGCTATTACAAACCCAGTGTGATGTTGAGAGTGAAAAGTGATGTCAGCTCCGAGAAAAATCCAAACAAGTCATGGAGTCATGATAGCCTTCAGAGTGTTTGGGACAGTTGTTTCAAAGCATAAGGTAGCGTGAAGGGTGCAGCAGAAGATGACTACTGGAGGTATAGTTTCTCATCTGGTTCTGTAGGAGCCATTGTTATCAGAGGTGAGAGCAACAGGAGGGATGCAATACTCAAGTGAATGTGACAACCTCAGTCCACCTTGTAGACGTGTACTCTGCAGACATGACATCCAGAGGGCTGACAATGGGCTTTTAGTGTCAGATAACAGAGTGCAGTCTTGATTCTATAGCTCATGGAATAGACAGCCGCTAGAAGTTTGGGAGGAAGGAGAGCACTTAGTTTTGACCACCAGTACAGCAGTGAATGTGTGTTCTGTGCTTTTGCCAAAAGTACTCTGCACTTTCTCCATCATAGCACACACTATCCTCAGCTTGTTTCTTGAGAAAATATGTTGTAAGGGCCATCAGTGCAGGTGTCACGCTGTGGTACTGCAGACTACATATGGGTATACTCACTCAGCGGGTATGAAGGCCACAGCCAACCATCTGGACATCAGCTCCTTGGCTCTGATATCAAGAGGACTGATTTTTTCACTTTCATACACTCTGGAAAGACAGATTTTGGGGGTGGGACAGTGAACTAACAAGTGGATAATATTCTTGCTTTAACTTAGTTCTCAATTGATCGTGAGTATTACAGTAAATCTGCCCTCTGGTCTTCTTCTGGTCCTATGTGTGTCATGCTACATAAATGGTGTGCCTCTGTCCTAGGACAATAGTAGGGAATCCCATAAGAACAATGGAAACTTTAATGTGCATATCTTACTGCACATCACATCAATACTATAATAAAGTGGATTTTTTAATGTCTTTCAGGCGAATTCATGGTCATGACGTTTTTCTTCAACGTGAGCAGGCGTTTTGGTTTTGTTGCCTTTCATAACTATGTCCCTTCTTCTGTGACTACGATGCTTTCCTGGGTTTCCTTTTGGATCAAGAAGGAGTCTGCTCCGGCTAGGACCTCTTTAGGTAAGAGGGTAAAGTGGGCATAAGCATAGGCATGTAGCTGTGACTTCTCTTGACCAGCATGAAGAGTTGCCTTTTTCTGGTGTCCTTTATGTGTGTAATATATGAGTCAGGAGCTTAGCCTACCTTCAATTCTTGCTCTTGTAGGCATCACCTCTGTGCTTACCATGACCACCTTGGGCACCTTTTCTCGTAAGAATTTCCCACGTGTCTCCTATATCACAGCCTTGGATTTCTATATTGCAATCTGCTTTGTCTTCTGCTTCTGTGCTCTGATGGAGTTTGCTGTGCTCAACTTCCTGACCTACAATCAGACGAAAGCCCATGCTTCTCCGAAACTCCGCCATGTATGACCTGGGTATGGGAGTGGTGGCAAGGCTTTGGAGTGTGGAATCATAGCAGCCGGGGCACTAGGGTTACGACACATGGGTGACCAGTTTCCCAGGTGATGGGGGTGATGGAGGTGGTGAGCGAAATCAAGCTCCTAATGTGATGTTGGGTGTCCTGGGGGGCCACGAAACAGAGTGCCGAGGAAAGAGTTTCCATCAAATCCTTTGGAAGCTCTTAAGCTTGGCATGCATTCCATTAACTGTCACCTACTTTCCCCCCTGTCCATTTCAGCCTCCTCTTGGTAGCCGTGCCCTTGCCCGCTCCCGTGCTCGTGCTCGTGCTCGTGCCCGCCAGCAGCAGGAAGTGTTTGTGTGTGAGATTGTCACCTCTGAGGGAAGTGATGAAGAAGACCAGTCTTACGCAACCCAGCAGTCCCCCAGCCCAGGTATCCCCGAGGATGGCCCCAACCCTTCCTCCAAGTGCTGCAGTGAGTGTTGCAAGGGTTTCAAGAAGTATTTCTGCATGATCCCTGATTGTGAGGGCAGTACCTGGCAGAAGGGCCACCTCTGCTTCCATGTCTACCGCCTGGATAACTACTCTCGAGTTGTTTTCCCAGCCGCCTTCTTCTTCTTCAATGTGCTCTACTGGCTTGTTTGCCTTAACATGTAGGTGCCAGCTGGTACCCTGTGGGGCAGCCTCCCCATTTCCCCGGGAGGTCCCAAGCCCCTTGCCAAGGGAGATGAGAGGCAGCAGCAGCAGCAGGAGGAGCACCTCTCTCTTTTCATCCCTGTTCCCCAAATATAAGGCACACAGGCCCCTTCACTCAGTCTTCTCAGCAGCCCCTTTCAGGTAACCTAGCCCCTGTCTCTATTCTTCATGGAGCATTCATGATGCTCAGTCTTAAAAATCCTAGGCTCTCAATAATTAACTCCCTAAAACCATACCATGCCCATGTATGAGCAGATTAGCTATCTCCCAACTGTACTAACAACTGTTGCCTTTTTCCAAAAACCCATTATTGCCTTTGGGGTACTACAGGCCTACCTCCGGCCTCAGCCTCAAAGTGCACAAACAAGCTCCTCACCTGTTCCTGACGATTCTTAAAGTTGCCGAGCAGCAGTACATCAGGAAGAGGGGACACCCAATCTTAAAACAGATAATTGTGTTCTTGTTTTAATCTCCCTGCCCTCTCTTCCCATGCAGATAGAAAGACACTGGAGTTAACTCTTTAGGAGGAGGGAAGCCAGCAAGTGGGACTGTTTTGTGACAGTATACCTTCCTCTGCTGCTGTGACACCTCCCTCTCCCCCCCCAGCTTCCATCTGCACTACCAATCCAATGCCCTGCATCCAGTGGGTATCTATTTTTGTGTGTGATAATAGTAATTACCCCCTGCTTTTATGCCACCTTTCTCCTACTCCTTTGACCCTTGTGATTCTTTCGTAAATTCCCCAGTGACTTTCCCAGCCCTGATCCAGGTGCTAGGCCTTGGTGACTTCCTGGGGCCAAGGAACTAAGGAAGCTCTTTTCTTTTGGAGCAGGTGCCCATCTCAGGCACAGTTTACAAGTTTGACTGTTTTCTTGGTCCCTGGACCCATGAGCCAGTCCACTTTTATCCCTGGGGCACTCACACAATCACAATCAATTGAATTCCCTTAAATTTTATGGCACTTTACCTTGACAAAGCACTTTGGACAAATCATTTTTGACAAATCATTTCTATTTAGAGCCTCATTTATAGCCAGCCCTGTAACATCTTTAGGGCAGGATTCTTATCCCCACAATGCAGATGGGAACCCTGAGGCACAGATTTCTCTGGGACTGTGGATCTCACTGGAAGCCACTCAGGAGCCCACTGTCACCTTCTAGATCTCATGACAGGGCTAGGCAGCTCTGTTTACCATGATTCAATTCTGTCACCTTTGCTGGCACCCCAGTGGCAGGGTCCAAAATGGCAGGATCCCTTCAGCACTGGCCTACTCAATTCTTGGGCCCGAGGTGCTCAGGCTGCCCCCTAGATCGAACTTCTGGCTCTAGTCACCCAGTGAGATGAATTCGGACACGCCCCAATGCTTATATATGCTGAATGAAATCTGTGTCTGTATTTTGTGGGGGGTGGGTAGGGTAGGGGATCCATCTGCTTTTTGTCACCATCATATGAAAAGGGGAAATATATAAATAAATATATCAGCAAAGCATTCAAGGTGTGACTGGTTTCTTTGGTATTCAAGTTTGTTCTTAGCTCAGGTTTGAAAGTGAATGAACCAAACCTGTCTGTTTCCCTGTCTTAGTCATAACTCCTGACCTGCCAGGCATGCAACAAGTACCCTTCCCTCAGTAAATAGTGGGATATAAAAGAAAGAGGGCACCTTTCCATATTCCCTGACTTGTTGCTATGCCTTTGTTCCCTCCTATTTTTGCTTTGCCCATCACTGTAGTCCATAACTGTTCAGGCTGGAAGGTTGCTAGGTACTACGGGGCTCAAGACTACCCCCTACACCATGTGAAAAAGGAGATCTGTCTCCTGTATACCACCAGTCAATAGTCTAGTGGGATCCGATTCCAGAAATCCTGACACCCTGGCTTGGCGTACAGCAGGTCTAGTTAATTCACCTTTCAAAAGAAGATTCTAAAAGAATGTTGGAAGGTTTGGCTCTGGCATCCTGTGATCCTTCAAATTCTAAGGAAACTCAAATGATAAGAACCAAAGAGGAGACCAAAATGGTGTATGAACAGCTGTCATAAAGTTCTTAGAATGATGCTCAACTACTTTCCATATAAACAAACCACATCTGGGGCTGGGACTGTAGCTCAGTGGTAGAGCGTTTGCCTATAGCATGCGTGAGGCACTGGGTTCGATCCTCAGCACCACATATAAATGAATAAAATATAGATCCATCAACAACTAAAAAAAATTTAAAAATTAAAATAAAAAAGAAATCCATATCTTTACTAGTATATTTTGATATATTAACCCTCAACAAATGACAATTATGGAACAAGGGAAATGGTTAACTCACTTTTATTTACATTTGTAAGATGAAGGAGAAAAATGATAGCCTGGTTCTTGAACACAGTAGGCATGCAAATTCTTGAGTACTCATACTTAAGTTCATTTAAAAAAAAAAAAACAAATACTGCAAACCAGATTCTTTAATCACACTGCAACAAAGCTTAGAAATACAAAAAAAAAAAAAAGAAAAACCCTACCATTTTGAAATCTTAAAAAGCTCACGTAATCAGTTCTTTAAAAATGAGGAAATCAAAACCATAATTGGGTACAGATCTACAAAATAAAATTAATGAAGAAAACACTACTATTAAAACCCGTGGGATGCAGCCAACACTGCACTTACAGAAAAATTCATTATTTAAACATTTCAATACAGGTCAAGACAAATGAGTTAAGCATTGAAAACTAGAATTGGAAAAAGGATAAAAACATTGCAGTTGCACTTTAGAAAAGTTTGGGGAAAAAGATGATTTTAACATAAACAATGTATTGAAAATTGGTTAAGTATTTGAAAAACAAATTTGTGCCACTGCTTCTCTTTTCACATCCAATTTACAGATGAATCCAAGAATGAAAACCTTTTTAGGAAACCCAAAAGGTACTCCAGAATAATATGGGTCAATATGTTCATATTGTTGGGATGGGGAAAGTCTTCCCGAGTGTGATATAAAATACAAGAAACAATAAAGGAAAGATTGAAAAATGTATCCATACTAAGAAATAACTAAAGTCCAAAAAGTATATAGCAAAACAGTATAAGAGGTCAGTTTGGGGGGAAAGAACAATCTCTGAGATCAAGATGAAAATGCAGGAAGTTGATAGGGAAGTGTGATTAGCAAAGTTGGGGGAAGTGTAGGAAGCATTCAGGTAGAGGAACAAATGGGCTACCATGCAGTCATAAGGACTTCAGCTGGACACATGGTAACTCAGGAGTGGGCTGGTTCTTCCACATTGTCACACATCAGGGCAAAAGGATAGGCCCGTAAACACCCTCTTTGGTTATGAGCATGACCTTGGAAAGGATGGGTATGACTGAGAGAGACTCAGCTGGGGCTGTGTGCCTCTGACAATCCCAGCAGCTGGAGAAGAGCTGTGCCAAAGAGGCAGAAGTATCGGCGGTGCACCACAGCATCCACTGCAGTTCATTCCCACCTTGCTCAGGCTCCTGTGCTTCATAGAAACAAATTCTAGAGCAACTCTCCCATGCTTGTGTTATGATATATAAGACTAGTGAAACATACCACACACCTCCCACTGGAGCTGGTCTTGAGGACTGTGTTGGTCAGCTTTTCACCATCATGAAAAAATACCTGAAAAACAACTTAAAGGAGTATGATTTATTTTGGCTCATGATTTCAGAGGTTTCATTCTATGGGAAAGGGTCCAGGGACAAGATGCATACACTTCTAGGACATGCCTCCCAGTGACCTACTTCCTCCAAACAGGCCCCAACTCCTACAGTTTCCACCACCTTTCAGAAAAATAGTCCATTCAATTATGTAATCATTTATCCAAAGCCCTACCTCTGGATATTGCTGAATTGGGGACCAAGCCCTTAAACATGAGTTTTTGGGGGACCCCCAGATACAAACAATAACAAGAACTTAACTGGTATGCATCATTGTTATCTTCCAGTGCTCATTCTAAATTTTATCTCATCAACTGTTTTCTCTGCTGATCTAGATGACTTACCTGGTGGACTAACTGAAACCTTCATTCTAGAAGGGTCTGAGCCTCTGGACAATATGCCCTTCCTTCTCAAGCTGTGGCTGGTTGATTGTTTTGTCATTTCCAAAGTCTACTTAATTGGACACCAAACATATTCTTGTCTACCCTGTTGTATAGCCTTCCTGAGGAATAAGACAAATTGCTTCGGTCAGGATGGTAATTTGTTTTCTTTTGACTAGGATAATGTGACCAGGCAGCAGCCAAAGATTAAAATTTGATGGGACTCTTGTGTTGTTCCATGGTAAAGGCACTCACAATCTGGGGGCTAAGAGCTCTAAAACTTTGGGACCTAGAATTATTAGAATGAAAAGCATAACTTTTCTAAGTGGGTCACCAAGAGTGATATAAGTAAAGAAACTCCTATCTATACTCTTTTGTTTCTAGACCTATGTATTCTACCTTATATGATCTTTCATTTAGGGTGCATAATGCTTTTTGGTGGTGGCATTCTATCATCTTGGAGTATCATCTCCAAGCTGGTACCTCAGCTGTACATCTAGCACACCATTTCATCATTCTGTCTGGCCAGCAGTTTCTGGGTGGTGTGTTAGTAATGAGACCCCAGGTCCTATGTCCAAAATTGTATGCCTTTGGCTGGAAAGTGGATGTATAAATCCAAGCCAATGTGCATAAAATCCTGTCTCAGTGGATCAAACCCTATGGCACTATTGTATATCTAGCTGAGGGCCTTTAGTAAGGAAAAACAAACCCACATCTAGAATTTGTGTTGACTCCAGTCAAGATGAATCATTGCTTCATCCAGTTTTGAAGAGTCTCAATGTTGTCATTATGCCAAGTGGCTTATGGGTTTCCTTCAAGGGTGGTGGCACTTTGGGGACCCACTACTGGTCTCTTTTGTGGTCCAGGACAATAGCTAAATCAGTCTTGGGACTACACTACTGTACCAACTTATAACCTTCAACCCTGCATTATAGTAGGATTGCTAAAAATGGCAAGTACAGGACTTCCAGTTAAATGTGAATTTCAGATAAATTACAAATAAATTTTAGCCTAAGTATGCTTCATTTGAGGTCACATTGTTCTTGGGCTGTTCTTAACCCAGGACTGAGAACAGCCAGGGGACTAGAGTATGGACATTCTGTCAAATGCAGGACTCTCCAAGAAGCACTCTTTGTACCAGAGCCCTCATAGATCTGGCTGACTGCTTTGCCAGATCTACTCTGCAATCTGAGGTTCTACCTTCAATTCCTCTTTGCTTCTCTCTCCTTTCAGGTGTCAGAACTCATTCCCATGTAAATGTTCTTCTTCCCTACTTCTTCTGCTCCTTCTTCCATTATCCTTCATAGACACTCCCCCCCAATAATTCTCTTGCTCTTCTAGCCCCATCCTGGCATCTGTTTCCAAGATGACCTAAACTGACACAGTTGACAGTAAGAATAACACTAGAAAGCATCCAGTAAGAGGGGCTTCTGAGACTGGATTATTCACCATATGATTGAAAGAAACAACCTATCTTGAGTGAAATATAGGGCACAGACAGTACCTGGCACACTGTGACTAAGCCTAAATCCTGAAGATTTCATGGTGGTTACTTGCATAAATATCCCAACAAGGAAACCTGTTGTTGAATCAGGCATTTGAAGGCTGTACACAAAGTGAGCACAGTTAGACAGTTATTACTAGTTTGTATTGACACCCTAAAAGGACATAAGGAGAAACTGAGGCACATTAACAAGAGTTAAAGGGTAAGTATGAGAATCAGAGGGCCTTTTTGGAAACTTACAAAATGGGCTTTTTATCTCGCAGTGCAAAAGCAAGCATAGATGAAGAGCAAATACAGAATTTAAGAATTCTACTTGTCAATCTCCAGAGATGAATTAAATGTCGAGCCAAAACATTTCTACCAAGTTAAGGCAAGGGTTCTATTTAGGAAAATCTGGGACTCTGAAACATTGAATGTGGCCATTTGTATGGATGTCATCAAAGATTGAGGCTTAGAGAACTTCCCTATAATCCCAAAGCCTTCAGAGGTAGTGAAGAAATAGAATTTCTGCAGTATTGGAAGAAGATTTAGATACTGTTCCTTATCAAGGTAACAGGTGCTCCCATTCAGAGCGGTGCCTCGTCTTACCTGTCTGCTGATACTTCAATCAGAGTTGAATCCAGGCATTGGAATTAGGGAAATCCTAGGTTTGATAAAGGAAGAAAGAAATTATACCCTTGATAAGTTACAAAAGTTAGCTGTCCTACATTAGGAGAAGTCAGGGAAGTACTACAGGAACTGGGATTTGAGAACTCTTAACAAAGAGGGCTAGAACATAAAATATATAAACAGAAATCTACTGATGTGGGGATAGTTTTTCAAGACGTGAGGTTTAATCCTGGCAAGAAAGTCAAGGGATGGTAAAAAATATCTGCTATGATGACACTTTCTTGCAACACGTGGTGACAATATGCTATGATTGTATCCCCATTTTTCCCCAAAGGGTTTTCCAGCTATTTACTTATGTGACTGTTCACTTGAGAGACAGAAGGATACCCAGAAATTTCAAGAACAAGTAAACACAAAAATTTGATTATAATTGATACCATAAGACCAAAGCATCATTAGACTTCTTCGTGAGAGTGAGAAGTTATGTAGCCCAAGTAATAAATCATTCTTGACCAGAATACCATTGTAAGTGGGTTTATGATGTCCACAGATCTATGCAGTAGTTACCTTTGCAGTCTTGGGGTGCATACTTGAACTTGATACATCTAGAAGTTGGAGTAATTTTCACATTGAGCTCCTGATACGTGGATAAGAGTTATAAAGGTGCATGCCTTTTTATTGAGCTGCCCTTAATCCTCCTGACCATCCACACTTGGTTTATATTAGTTGCACAGATGAAGCAGCAACCTTTGAATGTTCTACTAGGTTATTTATTTATTTATTTATTTATTTATTTATTTATTTATTTATTGTTTTTTCATACTGGAGATTAAACTGAAGTATGCTTTTCCACTGAGCCATATCCTAGTTCTGTCTGTCTTTCTGTCTGTCTGTCTATCTATCTATCTATCTATCTCTATCATCTGCCTATGTAATCTATTTAAAATTTAGAAGCAGCATCTCACTGTGTTGCTGAGGCTGGCCTGGAACTCGTGATCTTTCTGCCTCAGCCTCCCAAGTAGCTGTAATTACAAACATGCACCACCATGACCAGTGGAAATCTTGCTTTTATATCTCCATAGTACTCTTCATGTCATAAACCTGGCTGCAATGCTGACCTCATTGTTCATTCTGATATTTATGCCCCTTTTGCTTATGATTATTTCATCACCTGATCTCTATTATTGTGGGATCTTATTGTTGCTAATAGGAAATCATATCCTAATAGCCGCCCTAACTTTCAGATAGCCATCACTGAACTTTTTAGAGTTACTGGTACTTCTCTCATGACTTCATTTCTCATTGCTTTCATAAACAATGAAGTGTGCTACTGGCTCTCACATAGTCATTTGGGTGAATAGTCTGGCCGTGATAAAGGATATCCAACTTTCCATGTCAATTTCCCTCAGTCTTTTAATCCCTCCTTCCACCGTGCATATTGACAGTTCTGGCATTTCAACTAGACTTAGTATGGGCCATCACTCCCACCACGGTTTTAAAATCCATGCTAATATCATGTTAACACTCTTTCCTAGGGACCCTGCCACACTGTTAAATCTTATATAACTTGAAAGTGCCCCCATGCCTATCAAGTGTCCCTTCCTCAGTGTTATACTGTCACTATGCAGTCCCATGCATACTTCTCATGGCTCTTGGCAGCATATGTTGCATAAATCTTGTGGCACCTTTGGACTACAATTTTTCTCATCCATTAGCAGAGCAATCACTTCCCTGACCATGATTACTATGTCTTAACCCTAGTTGTTGCTATACGTGGGAGTGTGAGTAAAGATGGATCTGAGGGGGATATATATTTTCTTGTCAGGTTGTTGGCCTTCAAGTATATTGATGTAGTTCTGATCTTGAATGTCTGACATGGACACAAAAGCTGACAAAATACAGAGCTTTTAGGCGATAAGAAGAGCTATAACCTCATCAGTGGATTAATTCATTGGATGGATTGTTTTACTCGGCCTTTTCACTGCTGTGACTAAAAGACCCAACCAGAATAACTATAGAGGATGAAAAGTTTATTTGAGGGCTCATAGTTTCAGAGATCTTAGTCCATACAAGGCCAATTGTATTCCTTGGAGCTTGATGTAAGACTGAACATCATGGCAGAAGAGTGTGGCAGAGGGCTCATATGATCAGAGAGCAGAGAGAGAGAGAGGTCTTCTCTTGCCAGATACAAACATATACCCCAAAGCCATGCCCCCAATGCTCAACCTCCTCCAGCCACACCCTTCCTGCCTTCAGCCACCACTTAATTAATCCCATCAGGTGATTAATTCACTGATTGTGTTAAGGCTCTCATAACCCAATCATTTTTTCTCTGAACCTTCTTACATTGTCTTATACATGAGCTTTTGAGGGACACTTCACATCCAAACCATAACATAGATTAGGGTGGTAACTGTAGGCAGGTAGGCATGGCTGGAGGAAGTAGGTCACTAGGGGCTTGTCAATGGGGAGTATATCTTGTCCCTGACTCTCCTCCATTTCTCCCTCTCACCTCTCTCTCTCTCTCTCTCTCTCTGGCTCTTTCTCATCTTCCTGATTGTCATGAGCTGAGATTTCCTCTACCATGTCCTTCCAGCATGGATATTCTGCCTTACTTCAAGCCCACAACAATAGAATTGGCCTACCATAGGACTGAATATCTGAAACCATGATCCCCAAATCAACTTTTCCTCCTCTAAGTTGTTCTTGACAGGTATTTTGGTCACAGGGATGAAACATACAGAGTGCTATTTCTTTAATAGGCAGAAATGAGCCCCTTCTGAAAGCATAGGAATTTCAGAGAAGTCTGTGGAATCAAAATGCTTGAGTACATCAATTGGAATGTTCCTACTCATAATCAGGGCCCATATCTTTATGTAGTCCAACTCCAAATTTTAAAATATCGATTCATGGTTTTATAATTAAGTGCTGAATCGTATAATTGGCTTTTCTTATCTGTGTTCTGGATGCAGAAAAAGTCTCCATACGTTGCCAAGGCAGTCCTATATTTTTACTTTTAACCTCTAATGGGTGACTCATAACCCTCAGCCTTTCATTATCTTTCTCCAATGTTTTTATCACCCCCCACGATAATTTATTTATCCCCTCATTTCTCAAACACCTGATACTTTGCCTACTATGCACTGCCTTTCACTGTTATACTACCTCACTTCACTCCCAGTAAACATTCCCTATTGCACTGCTATCCTACCACATGTTCTACTCACGACCAGTGATAGACTTCCCTTTCCAAGCCCTCACTTAGGTGATGTGAGGTGATCCAACCAAAATTTTGTTTTTTTTTTTTTTAAATATTTTTTTAGTTGTAGATGGACACAATGTCTTTATTTTATTGCTTTGTACGTGGTGCTGAGGATCGAACCCAGGGCCTCACGAATGCAAGGCAAGCGCTCTACCGCTGAGCTACAATCCCAGCCCCAAAATTTTGTTTTTGACTTGACTTTCTAGAACTATTTCTGGCACTTTCTTGCTGGTTGGATTCTCCAGAAAGTACTTTGAGTCGAAGAACTGCATGTGAGAAGTGTATTAGAGAATACTTTCCAGATCAACATTTGGATGGGCAAGAAAAGAAGCAGAATTAGAAAAAGAATTTGAACTGTGATGTACTGATTACAAAAGCCTCAGACAATCCCATGAAGAACACTGAAGTTCAGGAAAACCTTCACTGACCAAAGTAGTAAGGCCTTTATATCCCGACATTGAACAGTTATTGGTTGCACAATACACCACAAAGGGAGTATGGCTTGGGAAATTTGACTCTTTTAACTGGGTAAAACCTCTAGAGAGGAGTTCAGGTAAGACTCTTCATCCACAAACACTCTGGCATCTGGGAGAAAGAATGCTTCAGTCATGAGGGGATGGAGATCAGCACTATAACATCCACTTACTGCATGGTTACAAACACAAAATGTTAGAAACACAAAAACAAATTGTGAGTTATTTGTACTAAGGGTTAATGACTAAATTACCAGTGATTTAATGAAATTACAAACAAAATGCAAAAGCTACAAATAGAATATTGGGCAAAGGTCATGAAAAGGGCTGTTGGTGTAGCTCAGTGGTAGAGTTCTTGCGTAGTGTGTGAGTGGCCTTGACATCAGTTCCCAGCAGCATACACACACATGCACAAACACACACACACACACATACACACACACACACACACAGAGAGAGAGAGAAGGGAGGGAGAGAGAAAGAGAGAGAGATATGTATTTAGTGTAGATGAAAGAAATAAATGGTACCCAGTATTAGGAATGTGTCATAAAATGGACAGTCTACATGGTTATATAAATTGATGCAAACTTTCTGGAAGACTATCTAGCAATATGTACTAGAATACAAAATATGCACAACTTTGTACTGAGTTTATTACACTTCTAATAAATTACCTCATGAAGATTATAGAACAAATGAGAAAAAGTATACATATATGGACTATTACCTCACAGCCTTCTGTTTAAGAGAGGGTTATTAAAATGACTTAATTTTCCATCAAGAGATTAGTAATTTCAATCCATTTATGGTACATCCACACAAAATAATTTTCTGTAGTTATTTAAAAAGTCTAAAATACATTTATATTGACATGAAAGTGGTCACAGAATTACTAATTGAAAGGATAAGGTTGCAGTGTACTCAGTTTAGTACTATATCACTGAAATAAAGTATTACTATGAATGAATTATATATTTATATATTTTAACTTTGTTATTTGTAATTTTCTATATTATTTCTATTTTCTAAAAGAGGTATGCATTTTCTTTACAATGAGAAATAAATTAATTTCATCATTGTCATAACCATAAAACAAATCAGAAAATGTATCAAAGGACAAGTTCAAACTATTGGCACAGTGAGAAAAGCAAGAAACAAATATATAGAGAGAGGAAAAGTTTTTAAAATCTAGAAAAAGGAAATGATTTAAAATTTATAGTAATCTGCATCAAATTATTTAGTGTAGAGACAATGTCTGCTAAGGAAGACAAAGAATGTATACTTTCCAAATAGTTTCTCCTCTGATAGTTAAAACAAAAGCAAGCTTAAGTTTTGTCACAAATACCCTCTTGTGCAGCTTCTCTTTCCCATAAGCTTTAGAAATATTTGGGGGGGACAGGCTACAGGATTTTAAAATGTATATAATTTGGCAATAAAAAAACTCTCCATAAATGCAATTTACTGATATCCCTGAGTATCATGTGTCATGGCCTATTTAATAATATTGGGTGCTAACCTTATTTTTCTTTTACACATTTGAATGTGACAGATATAAATAAAGACTAACATAATTGAGTTATATCACTAGACTGAATAGCAAAAGCCCCATTGCTGTCACTGTTATAATTTCTGAAATAGCATTAGAAATATTAATAAGTAGTCACATCTTGAATAAAATATTAAGTTAATTTCTGATTTTTCATGTGCATAGAAACCAAGAACATTTAAATCACTAAATATTGTCAAGATCCAAATGCTGGTCAACTGGAATGGAGTTGCTTTGGGATTATTATTATTGATATTATTTTTCATAGAAAGCAAGTAAAATAACTCTACATGCTGGTGGTACAATAAAGGAAAAAGTCAAGACAAAAGGATAACAACCTCAGAGAAAGATGCCCATCTGAAGAATCAGGAGATGACTTGAGAGCTAAATGAATAACATCTTGGTTGTCTGAGAGGGTAGAACTATGAGAAAAGCCAGCCTAACCACTTCATAGGAATTTGGATCAGGAAATCTCAGGGAAGGTCCATGTTTGCTGCTCTTAGTAAAAGACTAAGAGTCATTGAAGAGTGCTTCCCATGGATTCTCTCTCACTTGTGATTTTATAAGGTTAATTTCCTCTATTTTCCCCAAAGACTGGCAACTTGCAACCACCAAAACTAACTGGAGATGGGGGACAATCCATGAACCTGACCTGAGAAGGTTAAGACTCCTTCAGTACTCTAGGCAGTTTCCAATGAAGATGACTGTGGATTCACGTCAGTCTTGTATGACTTCTGGAACCAATACCAATCTCTTCTGGAAACCACCTCACGTACATACTCAGCAATAATATTTAACCTGGGGCTGAGGTGGTGGTAAAGTGCTTGCCTAGTATGCATGAGGCACTGGGTTCAATTCTCAGCACCACATACCAATAAATGAATAAAATAAAGGTATTGTGTTCATCTACGACTAAAAAAAAATTTAAAAAATAATATTTAACCAGCTATTTGGGCATACCTTAACCCAGTCAAATTAACTCATAGAATTAACTATCATAATCTGCTTGTCCCCATTTGTCAGGTATTTGGCTATTGTTCTGAATGTGAGGGCAATTGAAAAGAGAAATGACATGAAATGACTTAGTTTTTTTAAAGGACCCCCTAATTCAGTGTTAAAATTAGTCTGTGATATCATTTAGGAGACCAATGCAATATTTCAGTCAAGAGTTCATGGTGGCTGTGGCTAGCATAAAGTAGACCCATTACAGAAACCTTGTTAAGGTTGAGTCTTAAAATAATATTTGTAGATAGAATGGATAAGATTGAATAGGATTCTGCAGGAGAGACTTTCACCTTCCTTCACTGACTCACTTAGATTCTCACTATTTGCACAAAGGAGCACATCTCTAGTTCCAAGTCAGAAACAGAACTCAAGGACTCCTGTACTTCTCAACTTATACCCTTGGAAATGCAAGGTCTGAGAATAGATACTGGAACTCTGATGGTTGCCTTATCCTGTAGTGCAAATTCAATCTAGTTCAACTTATACACTCTTAGTTTGAGCTTAATAACCATATGGCATGCTTAATTCCTTGATAAATGTAGTTTTTCTTGGACTCCAGTGAAGCTGATAGGGAAGTGAATTAAAGGCAGAGAAGTAAAACCCTCAGACAGATCATTCCAACTACGTAAGTATGAACTCATGGGAAGAATGCAGCATTATAGTTTCTACAAGGTTAAATAGGCATGTTTTAAGGAAAAGACTTGAAATTTGAGGGAAATTAAATTAAATGGACAAGAGGCAGCCCAAAGTACACAATAGTCTCATGTAACACTTCCCAAAAGGTGGACTTTTGTTTTGCAAGGACTCAGGCACAGTAGGAGTAACACAGTAGGTGGCTTATTTATCAGAAAATGAACCTCTAAACTTTTAGGAGCTCCTCTAAAAATGAAATGATTGCCTGAAAAGCGGAGACCGAGTCTTGGTGTGGATTTCAAATCTGTCTCACATTTTAATAACTGAATAACAGCATGCTGCTATGATGTCAGTTAGGTGTCTCTTATCTTATTATCACCAAGTCTGACTGACAGGGATAATATAACAGGGAAATATTAACAGTAAGCTATGTGGTGGTCAAAATACAAATCCAAGGCTGGGGTTGTGGCTCAGTGGTAGAACGTTTGCCTACCACATGTGAGTCACTGGGTTCTATCCTTAGCACCACATAAAAATAAATTAATTTATTATTTCCATCCACAACTACAATTTTTTTAAAAAAATTCAAATACAGCTTGTTAGAGCAAAGTAGCATTAACTCAACTCCAGGCAACATTGGATCTTCATGAGGTTAAATACTATTGTTATGTTTTTATACCTTGATTGGATACCTATCTAAGAGAAAATAAGAGGTAAATACTTTAGGTGGCCTCCAAATTAAGAGCAGATTTTGAGTCAAAAGCCCACAGAAGGAAAAGCATTCAAGCACTTAATATTTGAAGAATGAGGAAAGAATACTGACTTTTTGGACCTGTAAAACTCCACCAATTAAAAAATGAAGGGAGGAGATCCTCTTCCTGCATAACAGTAGGTAGAACTCTACTGACTTGCTCCCTGGTGAAACTGGTGAAAACTATGAAAAAAATAAACAGTTAAATTGTCTATAAATTACCTCAGGATGAATAGAAAATGAATATACATTTATCAAGAACATCTAAAATATAACATAAGAAAGATGAGAGTCTATGTTATTTAAATGAAGATTGCACCCCTTTGACCTCCCAATTCAAGGAGGCAGAAATTTGAGAAATAGGAGATAAAAATAATGATAATAAAGAAAGGACAATTAAAACAGACTCAGTTCTCAGTTTTTAGCTACACATTTAAAACAGATATGTTCAATATGGTCAAGGAACTTATGTTAGTTAGTTTTCTAATATTGTAATAAAACATCTGAGAAAATCTTCTGAGAAAGAGGAAAGATTCGTTTTAGCTTACAATTTTAGAGTATTCAGTTTGTAGTTAGTTGGCTTCACACCCTTTGGGCCTGGGGAAAGGCATTACTACATCATGGCAAAATGGCAGAAGCAGCTTCTCAATTCATGGTAGGTGGGAAGTGAGAGAGGAAAAGGACAAATCAGGGTCCTAACCTCCCAGTATCCCTTCTAAGGGAATGCTCCTAATGACCTAGATTCTTCTCACTATGCTCCACTTTTTTTTTAATATTTATTTTTTAGTTGTAGGTGGACAGAATATCTTTATTTTATTTTTATGTGGTGCTGAGGATCGAACCCAGTGCCTTACGCGTGCTAGGCGAGCGCTCTACCACTGCGCCATAACCCCAGCCCCCACTATGCTCCACTTTTTAAAGTTTCCACTGCCTTTCAAATAGTGCAACAGGCTAGGGAACAAACCTTTAACACATGGGCCTTTGGAGGACATTATGAGTCAAAAACTTTGCAGAAATTAAAAAACAAACTAATTGATCATATATTTCTAGGAACTGGAAATTATGAGAAATAATGCAATAAAAATTCTAAAACTAGTAATACAATTACATGATAGCAAAATTAAATTGATAATCATAACAATAAATTTACCAAAACAAAACAAAACTAATAAAATGGCTAGGAGAAAATATCTAGAATGAAGTAGAGATAAAAAGATGAAAAATACATAAGATAGGCTAAGAAACACAAAAGGATAGTGGGAGAAGATATAACAGTGTAAAAATAATCCAGGATGAGAAGATAGAGAGAATAGGGCAGATATAATATCTAAAGAGATGCTGTATAACAACTTTTCCACAATGATCAATGACATTAATCCTTGGATTTGAGAAAAACTATGAAGACAACATGATAAAAGGCATTAAATATATTCTGAGAATATAATTAAACTGCTGCACAAGCAACTCAAGGAAATAATCTTGAGGTATACAGATTGAAAAAGTAAAGCAGATTATTTTCAGGTATTAGTTCTCTGTGACTACTATAACAAATTGTCACAAACTGAGTAGCTCAAAACAAAATAAATATGTTTTCTCACAATTCTGAGGGTTAGCAGTACAACTGGGTGAAATATAGCGGGGCTGCACTCCCTATATGAGACTCCTAGTAGAGAATCTGTTCTTTGCCTCTTTCAGGTTTCAGTGGCAACTGGTATTCCTTGGCTTATAGCAGCATCACTAAAGTCTATCCCTCTGCGGTCACACTTTTATCTGTGTCAAATATCTTTTTGTCTCAGACACTTGGAATCACTTTTAGTATCTACCTGGATAATCTAGTAAAATCTACCTATAACAAAATTCAAAAATTTCCATATAAGATAAAATTCACAGGTTACAGCAATTAAGAAGTAGATATCTTTAAGAGAGGCCATTGTTTATCCTATGATACTTTAAATGAGGAATAATTAGATTGAGAGTCAAAATCTCAATATAAACTACAAAAGTCACAATACAATGTAATGATATGTTCAAAAGACAAAAGAAACATAGTTGCCATTTTAGAATTCTATATCCGGAACAAAATAGACTTCATAAATGAAGGTGAATGATATTCCATTGTGTCTATACATACATACATACATATATACATATAATACACACATATATATGTGTGTGTCTTTGTGTGTGTGTGTATAATAGCATTTTGTTCACTTTGATATCTGAGGATTCAGTTGTTGGGAGGTTATGGACTATTGAAGAAATTTTATTTCCATATTTTCTCATGTATTTCTATATTGAAGGTTTGCCAATATGCTGTAATGGATCTTTTTCTCCCACTGTTGTCTGGAGAACTCTTGGTAGGCTGCTTTCACTTTAGGTTCCAAACCAGGGGAATATCCCCAATGTCAAAGGGGCCAGCCAATGTGCTCCCAGTGTTTTTAATAAATGTCTAACACTCCTTTAATGAACGCTAATGCTCAATTACAACTGCAAATATTTAAGATCAAACCATATACTAATAAGTCTTAAAACTTGCTAAAAATGATTTCCACAACTCCAATAAATCCAAAGTGGAACAGGAGGATAGTACACTAAAATGGGCTGTAAGCCTTATATTAAATAATTGAACCTGTTAATATACTACATAGGCCATGAAAATCAAGAATAAAATGGTGGATAAAAAGGAGAAAGAAAAATAATAGGGAAGGGAAAGAAAAAGAGGCACAAGCTTAAAAAAGAGAATATAAGTACAGAAAAGAGAAGAAAAGATATAATGTATAGATCCAATCGATAACAATGACAAATGAACAACTCCTATAAAAAAGTAAAAAGGAAAGTCATCCAAGCACGCCAAATGAAAAAAAGAAAGCTACAAAATACAGAGCAGAACACAAAATTTTAAAAAAAATAGTAAAATAAGTAAATATGAAAACCCAAAAAGAATACATCTAAAACAAAACAAAAACAAAAAGGTAAACAGTGCACAAACCAGCAAAGAAAAAACTGGACTAAAAATCAGAATCCACTCATACACACATGCACACTGAAAAAATGTACACTTATGAACACATGCATACAAACGCCCCACAAACCAAAAATATTAATTATGGAGGAGGGCAGGGATAGAAACAAAAGATGGAAAATTAATGAGAGAAAAAAGAGGGTGAGAGTTTAAGATAGTATTGAAAAGACCAAGGAGAGAAAGAGAATGGTTAGGTTCAATAAATTTAAAGATTTGCATAATGTTTTTACAAAGCTGGGATAAAGGCACCCACTTGGAATGCCAGCTACTTGGAGAGCTAAGGCAGTAGGATCAAAACAGTTTGAAATTAAACAATATACCTTTAATAATCAATAGGTCAATGATAAAGTATCAAGAAATAAAAAATAAATGGAACTGAAGTAAAAATAAAACATAGCATATCTCAACTTCGGGATTCAATTGAATCAGCATTCAGAAGGGAAATTCTAGCATTTGATATTTAGAATAAGAACAAAGAAAGTTCTTAGTTCAAAAATCTAAACTTCCATCTTAATTAACTAGAAAAACATCCTAAAACAGGAGAAAATAAATGATAGTAACAAAAATCAATAAAATTAAAATAGAGAAAACCAAGAAAACCACAAGATAGTGAATATATATATATATATCAAGTAGATGAAAAAAGAGAGGGTGTAAGTATAAAAAATAGAAGAAAAGATGTAGTGTATAGATCCAATTGATATGTTTAATGTTTTGTTTGTTTGTGTGTGTTATGGAAATGAGGTGTTTCCTAAAGCTCCTGTGTTAATCTAGGAATATTTAGTGATGGCATTATTAGATTAGGAGAATTATAACCTAACCGCTTCACCCTAGTGTGAATGGTCTAACTGGGTGGTAACTGTAGACAGGTGGGACATGGGTGGAGGAGATGGGTTACTTGGAGCCTATCATGGAAGGCTTCATCTTCCCTGCTTCCCTTTTCATTTTCTCCTCTTGCTGCTTCCTGGCTGCATGAATGGAGCAAAATTCCTCCACTTATGCTCTTTTGCCATGATGTCCTGCCTTGTCTTGGAGCAATGGAGTCTGGCCACCATGGACCTAACATGATACAGGGAGCCAAAATAGATTTTTCTTCCTTTAAGTTGTTTTGTTTGGTTATTTTGGTCATAGCAGTGAAAAGCCAATTAACAAAGAAAAGAACAATCAAATTCATAAATTATAGATATACAAAGCAAGAGATAAAAGAATCATAAGACTAATATCAGGAATGAGACAAGGAATACCTCTATTGACCCTGCTGAAAATAGAATGATAATTTCTGAATTCATTTTATAAGGTTACTATTATTACCCTTATATTAAAATGAAGATAGGATAGCATAAAAACTATGGACATAGATACAAAAGTTTCTGAGAAAATAATAGCAAATAGAAACAGCAATATAAAAATGAACCTTTAGGGCTGAGGTTTTGGCTCAGTGGTTGAGCATTGCCTGGTATGTGTGAGGCACCGGGTTCGATTCTCAGCACCACATATAAATAAATAAAATAAAAGTCTATTGACAACTAAAAAAGTTTTTTTAAAAAATGCACCTTTATCAAATGGGGTCTATCTAGAGAATACAAGGCTGGTTCAACATGTCATAATAATAATAAATGACACTAACAGACTGAATAATTTTATAATCATCTTAGCTGTAGTAGACAATGTATTTGACAAAAAATACAAAATCCATTTATGGTTAAGAAAGAAAAATAGGAACTGAAAGTGATAAAGGACATCTGAAAAATATCAAATCTTCAACATCAAACTTTATAGAGAGAAAGATCAAATGTCTTCCCCTTAAAATCAGGAACAAGATAAGGACATCTACTCATATCACTCCTTTTCAAGCTTATAGAATTATTACCAATATAATAAAGTGAGAAATATAAATAAAAAGCATAAATATTGGAATGGAATAACTCACCTTGTCTTCAGAAAACAAAATTGTCTATGTTGAAAAATTCAAGGGAACTTCATAAAACTAGAATAGAGTTAAACAAAATCTCAAGATAGACACAAATACACAAACATAGACTGTATTTCTGTGTAAGAACTATAAACATTGTAAGTCACATTTAAATACCATTTTCAATAGTTCCAATAAATAAAATACTTATGTATAAACCTCACAAAACATTCACAGTATCTCTATGCTTAAAATTACCAAATGCTGATAAGAGAAATCAAAAAAGACCAAAATAAATGCATAATCTTACTGGTTCATGAACTGAAAGACTCTACATAGTGACATAAATTCTTACCAAAATGATCTATGGATTCAAAGCAATGCCAACCAAAATCCCAGAAGAATTGCTTTTAGATGTGAGTGAGCTCATCCAAGAAATTTATCAAAGGGCAAAGGAACTAGAAGAGCTCAAATGTTTGTTTTTAAAAAGATAAAACAAAGACGAGGGCATCAAACTACCTGATTTTTAAAGTTTTTACAAATCTAGAGTCAGCAAAGTTGTGTGGTATTGGCTAAAGGATAGACATCTATAAAACTAAACACAGTGCAATAACAGACTCATGCAAATACAGTTCATTAAAGTTTTTTACAAAGGACTGAGTCAGTTGAATTGAAAAAATGCCAGTTTTTTCAATTAAATGGTACTGGACCAATTACACATCCCTGTGTTAAAAATTGGATCTTTATAAAACTTCACACTTTGTACAAAAATTAATTCAATTTTGTCATAGATACAAGTGTTAAATGATAAACATATAATAAACATTTAAAAAAATTTAAAATATTTTTTAGTTGTAGCTGGACATAATGGCTTTATTTCATTATTTATTTATTTATGTGATGCTGAGGATTGAACTTAGTGTCTCACATGTATTAGGCAAGTGCTCTACTACTGAGCCACAAAAGCAGCCCCATATAAATATCTTAAAGGAAAAATGTAGCCAGATTTTCCCCACCTTGAGTTAGGCAAAGAGGTCTTAAACATGACACCAAGAGCATGATTCATAAAAGAAAAAAAATATATGAAAGAAAATGTATATAACAGTTATATATATTTTTATATATTGTTATAAATATATATACACATATATATGAAACTTCCTCAAAATAAAAACAATGCTTTAATAAAGACAATGATAAGTAAAGGTACAAATGGGTAGAGAATATTTGCAAATCATGCATCTACTAAAGGTCCTACACAGAATATATAAAGAGTTCTCAAAACTATTATGTTAAAAAAGAAAGAGCACAATTTTAATGACAAAAGATGTCAACAGATAATTCATCAAAATGAACATTATATTATGACAAAAGTATCAATCCCCAAAGAATACACAGAAAGTTTAAGCTTGTGCACCTAAAAGCAGAGCCTCAATATACATAAAACAAACCTTAACAGGATTCCATGTTCATCTCTGAATAAATAAACAGAAACTTTGCCAGTACAGAAGGACCTTAAAGACACTAGGACATACAACACCAGCATATACACTATTTCAAGTCCATATGGAATATTCAACAAAATGGGTCATAAAACAACTCTTAAAATTTTAAAAGAATTGAAATCATATCAAGTATTGATATGGTTTGAATGTGTCCTCAGAAAAGCATATATTGGAAAGTTAATTTGCAATGCAACAGTGTTGGGAGTGGGGTCTCATGAGAGGTGCTTATGTCATGAGGGCTCTATCCTTATGAATAAATTAATGTCTATTATAAAAGATCTTGTGATCCTGTGATCCCTTGCTTTCTCTTGCCCTTTGTCTTTCTACCATGGAATGAGGCAGCAAGAAAACCCTGGCCAGATACCAGGCCCTTGATTTTGGATTTCCTAGCCTCCAGAACTCTGAGCCAATAAATTTTTGTTCATTCTAAATGAGTCAGCCTGTGGTATTCTGAGATAGCCACACAGAATGGACTAAGATAGTATGCCCTCTAACAATAAAGGATTTAAACTAAAGAATAGAACCAAAAAGATAACTGCAATTCCCCAACTATTTGGAAACTATTCAAAACCTTTTTACCAATGCTTGTTTCAAAAGACAGAATTCAAGGAAATTAGACAATATTTTCAACTTAATTAAAATGAAAATATAACGTATCAGAATGTGTGGCATACATTCAAAGCCATGCTAAAAGGGAAATTAAAATTATGTCATTATACGCTTGGATTAGAAAAAAAAGAGAAGTTTCAAGTCAATAATCTAAACTTTTGTTTTAAGAAACCATATAAAGAAAAATAAAACATATCCAAAGCAAGGCAAATGATGGAGATTAACAGATATAAGAGTAGAAATTAATAAAATTAAAATGAGAAAACAATAAATAATACCAGTGGGAACAAGAAGTGGTTCTTGGAAAAGATCAGAGAAGTTGAAATATCCAGTATCAGACTAGGATATTTTTTAAAAGCGTGTGGATAAGAAGCAATGGCTTTACAATACAGATAAAAGTTTAAGAAACTATACATATAGAACAAAGAATATACAGGAGTTTTTTAAAAGGCCAAACATGACAGAGCATATAATATAACCATAAAAGCAATAAATATTTTATGATCTAGTAGTAATGTTTAATTGTTTACAAG
Source organism: Xerus rutilus (assembly GCA_028644305.1). Taxonomy (NCBI): domain Eukaryota; kingdom Metazoa; phylum Chordata; class Mammalia; order Rodentia; family Sciuridae; genus Xerus; species Xerus rutilus. Next base: position 2,980,025 of record CM053417.1, read on the forward strand.
TGTGGAATAGCCAGCAACTTATCTAGGTACACAGCAAATGCACATAAAGGAAAGGAAATGAGAGCACAGAAAAATAAAGTTTTTTTAAATTTTTTTTTAGTTGTTGATGGACCTTTATTTTATTCATTTATTATTTTATATGTGGTGCTGAGGCTCAAATCCAGTGCCTCATGCATGCTAGGCAAGTGCTCTACCACTGAGCTACAGCCTCAGCCCCTAAAGTTTTTATTTCACAAGTTGAAATGCTAACTGAATATAAAATGATGTTTGAATCCATGTTTTTAAATGAGAAAAAGCAAAAATATTATGATTATTCCATTAAAAGAAATAAATGATGCTCACAGATTTTGTATCTGAAAATCTATGGAAATGCTTTTGCCTCAAAATAATCTGGGAAAGTTCAGGGATTTATGAGTTTTAATAAAAAGGCTACAAGGGCTGGTGATATAGCTATAGTGGTTGAGACTTGCCTAGCATGCCTGCACGAGGCCTTGGCTTTAATCCTCAATACTGAAAAAAGAGAAAGAGAAAAGAAAAAAGGCTATTGGTTAGAAAATAAAACAGTACCTACATTAGGTAAAAGAATGTGTAGCTCTTTTATAAAAGAAAGGAAGAAACAACATGGTCATGAGAAAATACCCAAGGAACAAGAATACAGGGTAGGAATGAAATGTTTAAATGAAGGAATTATGACTGTAGACAATAAGAATGTGAGATGAGCACATAACACTGATAGTACAGAAAAAATATTGATGAACTATACAGAAAAATATTAACGAAATCAAGTTTATTCATATTATCTTTCTGTACTATCAATGTACAGAAAATTGCAGTTATTTTTACATGGTATTGACTTTGTGAATGATAAGAAGGCATTAACTTAACAGACTGGATTGTACAATTTCCCTGAAGGATCTTGCTGATCATTCTTAGGAAAATCAAAGAATGTTTAAATGAAAGTACATTTTAATGCCTTACTTGGAATTAATGACATTAATGACTGAAGCATATTTAAAAATAATTCATTATGAACTTGGAAAGGAGACATAAGTAGCATACATAATGAAGAATATAATCATATATTTTTTCTGCTAAGATGGCCTACATACAGTCCTTTATATAAATATTGGATATTGTCATGTTATATAGACTATGGTTTGAGTATAACATAATTTTTTCTTTAAAATATGTTTATTATTTTTTCTAGGGGGAGGACTTTAAAAAGGGGATAGGAATCTCACAAAAATAGAAGGGAGACCGATAGTAGAGTAGAGGAAGCAGACTGAGAGGGAGGGAGGAAGGGAGGGCATGGGGAAATCCTGGGGAATAAAATCTACAAACCATCTAAACAAAACATGTTCGTTTATATTAGTCTAAATTACATTTTAAAATATTATATTTCACAGTTACGGAAGAAATTCAAATGTGTTTCAGAAGTTTTGGAGAACACTGAAAACGTAAAGGAATTAAGAAATTAATTATATTTCTGAGAGCAAGAGAAAAGCCTGTTGCTCTTTGGCCACATCCCACCTCTAAGTAGGTCTATGTGAACTTTTACAGGAGTCCCAGTCTTTTTTTTTAAATATTTTTTAGTTGTAGATGGACACAATATCTTTATTTTATTTATTTTTATGTGGTGCTGAGGATAGAACCCAGTGTCTCATGCATGCGAGGCAAACACTCTACCACTGAGCCATAATCCCAGCCCAGGAGTCTCAGTGTTTTGATTCTGCTTTGTTATTGATGAATTATAATTATACATACTAGTTGGACTCATTATGCCATATTCATACATGTACACGCACATAATATAATTTATTCAATTTCCTTGCCTTTCCCTCCCCTCCTCCATTTCCCTGATCCACTTGATCTACTCTACTGATAATCCTGGTTTTAATTTAAATAAATTTGAAATTCTGGGGTAACTGGTGTGCATACAAAATTAGATTTTTAAAATTTGGACTACAGGATTTCTGCTTTTCACAGTGAAGTAATAGGAACAGAATTTACACACTTACCTTAAACAACAAAAAGAACAGGTAAAATACTTGAAACATCACTTTTCAATTTATTGGACGTTAGGCAATAAAGAACGGTGATTTCTGGTAGATGGAAAGCAAATGAGGATAGCCCTACACTGGCATTCAGATTATTACCTGAAGAGAGATTGCAGCTAACTGTGCTTAGAGGAGGAGGCTGATTTATCCTTGAATTGAGGGTGTGGATCTGGGAGTCCAGGAATGTTTAGACAGCTGGAGTATGCAGTATAAAATATTGGGGAAAAGGAAGGTGCACACTAAAATCTGCTGCACTCACAGAGGGCTGGAGATAGTTCCTGTTTCATGAGGTAAAGTGAAAAACCTTACAATTGATAGGGCATTGGGTCAGAGTTCTCAAAAGGGTTGTCTCAGTGGTGAAGAAATATTGGCCATAGATCAAACACTGCTCTGATCTCACATAACAATGCTGAAAGCAAGACTCAAAAGGATCACATTGTTTCCAACTAACTTAACTATGTCCCAGAACAAATATCAAAAACATTTATTTATAAAGATTAAAAAATATCCAGCATTCTAAAAGGTAAAATTTACAATGTTTGGTATTGGATCAAAATGAGCAAGCATTCAAAGAAATGGGATAGTACTATAAACAACTGGAAAAAAATCACTGACATACAAATGAGACAGCTAATAGTAGGCAAAGATAACCAATTATTAAAACTAAACTTCATATATTCAAGAAATAAGAAGGAAAATGAAACCCATGAAGTAAGGACAAAGACAAAATCTTTCAAATATGAAATTTCAGTTTTGAAGTGGAAAAATACAATATATACAATAATACTGTATATTAATGACAGATTAGATGTGACAGGAAAAAAACTAGTGAACTTGAAGATAAAGCAATAGAAACTTTCCAGAATGTAACACAGAAAAAAAACAACACTGAAAATAAAGAATAATGATTAGTGAGCTATGAAGCAACTTCAAGAAGCCTAATATAATTGGAGACTCCTGGAACAGAGGAAATATGGGTGATAAAATTTTTTGAAGAAAAACTGAGTGAAAATTATTCAAATGTGTTGAAAATTATAAACTTCCTGATTCAAGAAGCCAAAATGAGAGCCAGAGAAGAGGAGCAATATATTTAAAGAACTGAAAGAAAAGTAAAGTTATCAACCAGAACTCCACACCCAGTGGGAAAAAAGAAGTTGAACTAAAGTATGTTTCTAAATTAAGTACCAAGAAACATGTACTACAGCAAATGTTAAAGGAAGTCCTCCAGGTGGACAGAAAATGGTATCAGAGAAAACTCTGGATCTATACAAAGTAACAAAGAGCACTGGAAATTGCAACTATATGGGTAAGTATAAAGATGGTTTCCTTAGTATATAACTGTGTGTAAAGTATAATTGTTTAAGGCAAAAGTAATAATAATGTAAGGTGGAGTACATAACATTTAGGAGTAAAATGCAAATATACTGTTGGTTTTCATGTGTATTGCAAGTTCCAATGGGTACTTGTTTTATTTTTGGTAGCCGAGACCCTAGCAGAGTTATCAGTGGAGCCCACATCTACCAAACATTTATCTGCACTTTTTTTGAGACAGGATATTGCTACATTGCCCAGGTTGGTCCTAAACCCCTGGGCTTATGCAATCTTCCTGCCTCAGCATCCTGAGTAGGAGTAGCTGGGACTACTCAGGCATGTGCTCAAGTCCAGGCATTTAAATAGCAAGTGTGAACACAGTGTGACTTGAGGGGATACTGGGAAATGTAGACCCAAATTCATATAGGAACCACTAAGCCACACATCTTTTGTAGATTGTATTAATTTTTTGTTAATCTCTCTAACAAATTGCCAAAAATGTCCTGATTTAAAACAGCATAAGTTTGTAAAAGTTTTTAACTGGCATACAAAAATTGTACCTATTTATGGTATACTATCTGATATCTCAGTACGTATACACATTGTATAATGTTCAAAGCAGAGTAAACATTATCTATGTCCTCAAATATTTAGTATTTCTTTATGGTGAAAGCTTCAAAATCCTTTCTTCTAGCTTTTTGAAATATACCTTACACTGTTATCTATAGTCACTCTACTGTGCAACAGCACACCAGAACTATCTAACTATAGCTTAGTACCCATTGATCAACCTTTCCCCATCATTTCCTGCGTCTACTGTCCCCAGCCTCTGGTAACTATTATTCTACCCTCGACTTCTATGAAATCAAAATTTTTAGATTCCACACAAATAAGATCATGCAGTACTTGTCTTTCTGTGCCTGGCTTATTTCACTTAACGTCAATGCTCTCCAATTTCATCCATGTTTTCACAAATGTCAGGATTTCATTCTTTAACAGGTAGATAGTATTCCATTATGTATATATATGTCACATTTTCTTTATTCATTTATCAGTTGAAGACACTTAGATTGTTTCTATTTTCTGGCTGTGTGAATAATACTGTATCATATAGTAATTACATTTTGAAGTTTTTTGAAGAGACTTAATACCATTTTCCACAATGGCTGTACAAAGTTATATTCCCATCAACAGTGTGCAAGCTTTCCCTTTCTTCCATACCTCCACCAGCACTCTAAGACAACACAAAGTTATTCTTTTCCAATCTTAGAGGCCAGAAGTCCTAATTAATATTATAATGCCAAAATCAGAACAACTGGAGCTGGGGATATAGCACAGTGGTAGAGTACTTGCCTAATATGTGCAAGGCCTTGGGTTCCATGCCAAGCACCACCTCCCAAATTAGCAGAACTAGTTGCTCCCAGCTTCTAAAGCTGTCGTCATTCCTGGGCTTGTGACCTCATAACCCCAATCTTTGCTTTCATTGTTATGATACCTTTTTCTTTTTCTCCTCTGTTTCAAATTTCTTTTTCTCTTTTAAAGACCCTTATGATTACACGTAAGGCTCACTAACATAATACAGAAAAATTTCCATATCTTTCCATTCTTAATCACATTTGCAAAATCCTCTTTGCAGTATAAGTTCACATTCATAAGTCCCTGTAATTAAGATATGGGTATATTAGGGAAGTCACCAGAGAGTTTCATTTGCTCATTCAAACTGTGAAGCTTACCTCCCTCCTAGGTTTCCTGCCTCCATGAAGAAATCTATTGTTCAGTTAATTGTACTCACTTACCTTCAAAATTCCCACAGAAACTATCAGAGAGAGAGTTCTTGTGGATATCTCCTTCCCAGGCCCAAACACCAACTTAGAGTTGTGAACGCGCCTTTCATAGGAGTTAGTGCATGATGCTTCCTGCATTATACCCTACTCATCCTTGCCAGTTGAACAAGGAAGTGTGTGCCATCTTCATGGAGTTTCTGAACACTGTGCAAGTGTCCGTACTTTGGGCCAAACTTCCATCCCAGAGTACAATGTAGGCCAGAAATCGCAGCCACAGGACACCCACCCTCTTGGGTGCCAAGGATTCCAGAAACTACAGGATGTAGCTTGTAGCATTTTAATGCTTGTCTGTAGCCATCCTTTCATCTACAGAGGCCACAGTCATTAGTACCTGGCATTCTTCCTCCAGAATCCCACTCTGCTGATAAGTACCCTATCTTCCACTACTCACTGGTATTCTTACTTAGCTCAGCTGTCAATCATCAGTCACCAATCCACTCCTTCACATAGTGGGGATCACAGGGATTCCATTGAACAGAAGGGATAAAACACCAGCCCTCAGCAGGCAATGGGACATCTCCCAATCCTGGGACCCTGGTCAGAGTGCTCTGGACCACTAGAATGGTCAAGAGATGTTGTTCCTCCAAAATGATGTAGAGAGCCATCCATGATCTTCCTGACACAAATAGAGTAATCCTGAGGGTGGAGTGTCTAGTGTGCTGTTGGTACATTCACCCAACATACCTGTCCCTTAGATGTCACTGCAACTTCCAGCTGCTGGTAATGACTCACAGATTTCCCAAAGCCTAGTCATGTACTGCCTCCTTAACTCCCCTTCTCTGCATATGCTCCCTTCCCCTCTGCTGAACTAAGGATCCAAAGTTTTGAGAGGCTTTCTAAATTGGTTTTGTATGTGAACTCTCTCATGTATGCCAGCCATTGCTCTCCCCTGGATACTGCTAAACTCCCTCTTTTACTGAGGGTCTCTTATATGCTTTCTTTTCCTGCCTCCTGAATATTTTTATAGAATGTTTACTTCTGAAAGCCAAAGGGGAAATGTCCAGTTTACATTTCAGAATTTAAAATAATGTGTGATTTTTATAAGAAGGCAGATTAGAATGGCATTTTAGAAATAAAATTGTGCTAATATTTATACAAAGTTAAACTATCCATACCATTTCCATATTAACCCACTATCTACATTGTTATCTCCTTAGCAGACAATATTTACATTAGCACAAGAATTCATGTTCAAAAACATTGATACTTCTAATAATCATAACAAATGAGGAACTATTTATGCATCCATCAGGAGGAGAATCATTTGATTTATTATGGTACATGGATGCTTTATAATTCTAGAAAGTGGTTACAAAATCAAGGTACATTCACATGTGCTGTCATGGGAAGATTTTACATCCATTTCATTAAGGCAAGTTGCAGATAAATATGTACATTTTTATCCAGGTATGTTAAAATGACCAGTATATTTTATAGCACATTAATGTATGTAAAAGCCTAAAATAAGCTTAAAATAATACACACCAGATTGCTCATTAGAATGATCTCTGAGGAGGGGACTGAATTATAGAGGAATTTTGAAAACAGAGCTGTGATATATATGTAATTTTAGATTTTTGTAACAAGAATAAATGCACTGCTATCTTTGCAACTAAAATATTTTAAAAGCCTAATAGCAAAAATATCAGCTGTGTACTAGCTAAATAACTTCTAGCTGATATTACAGACAAAACCCAGAACTCCAATGACCAAACAAAGTGAAAGTTTGTGTTTTGTGCACATGAGTTCTGATGTGGTTTGGCAGAGGCTGTCTGCTCTCAGGTGACCCAGGGATCCAGACTGCCTCCATCTTATGGAGGGAGAAAGCATGGAAATGTATACTGGCTCTCAAATGCCAGGAGGTGACAAATGATGCTGTCACTCATGTTTCCCTGGCAAGGAAAAGTCACATGTCCCTTCCTAATTACAGGCAGGTGGACAGGAGTGTTACCCTGTGCCCAAGAAGGAGAGAAGATATGGCTGGGAACGTGAACTCTCTCCCAAAATCTGTTAGAGAGTAGGTGATCAACCTGGAGCAAACACTGTCATTTGTTAGGCAGCCACACTCATTTCTTGGAGCAGTTGCTGAGAAGACCATTTTGCCTTGAAATTTTAGATGCCTGCTGTAGTCGATGATTTTAATCCTCCAGTGTCCCATGGAATTGAAGAGGATCATGTCAAAGGTACCAGAAATGGTTCCCCTTCTTCACTCTGCAGGACATTTCTGCACCTGCATCTGCAATACTATCCTCTCTATAGGCTGAGAGTTACCTCTTTCATTCGATGCAGGGTAAAATCTTAACCACTGAGCCTCTGCTACCCTCCACATGGCCATTCCTGCCTGAATACCTGGACAGGTGCATTAGTTGCACTGAAAGCCAGCATTTTCCTGTGAAGCAAGTGCTAAACAGGCTGCAATTGAAGCATGGTTAATTATTCTTTTATTGTCAGAGCTAGCATGTGTTCCTAGGACTGATTTTTACCTCCTGGGGGACTCCAGGCATTTATGAAGCCAATCTCAATAGATGTTTTCTCCACAGAGATTTTCAAAGCATTTCTTCATCTAATACTCATGATGAAGGCTTTGGTGTTTAGCCATTCACTTGTGTATGTGTTTAGAGGTGAGTGAAAAATAAGATACCCATTTAAAATTTGATTTAAAATATCAAGGTGTTTTTAAAAACCATGTAACTTCAGGATTATATTGCAAGTAGCAATAAAGAATATGGCAAATCATACTTTACTCACAGTCCATTGGAAAACACTTGCTGGCTGTGTTGAAGTTAGCTGGATTGGTAACTATGTGTCTAAAAGTCCTTGTCTTTTATGTGAATTTTTATTTCAATGGGTCTGTTCATATCATAGGGTAAGGAATAGGAGAGCCAGATGACTTTAGGGGGTAGGAATGCTCTGCATCACCTGGAGGACAGGCAATTCCACACAGCCACCAGAAGAGGCAGCAAGGAAGGGCTGAGCAATGGACCAGGTTCCAGAATTTCAAAGGATGGTACATGGGGAATGACCAAGGGAAGGGTTCTATAGTGAGAAAGAGTCCTGGGACTGGGCAGGATGCTGGAAACAGGGCAGTCAGTTCTCAAGGAACCAACCTCAGACAATCCCCCTTGTGTTTGATCCTCAACTGTCACCTACTTTAAGACTGTTCCTGGTATGTTAGCCTATCCCAAGATCCTTCTTTTTGTAACCAGAGAGACATTATACAATGCTGAGAAGAGAAATGATTCCAAGTCAGAAGGCTGTCCTTGGGCTGGGACAAGGGGTCTCACCTCAGCCCTGTCATTTATCAGCCAATGATCCTGTGAAGTTCCCAACCTTGTGAGCCTTGGGCTCTTCATCTATGAAGCAGGGCTGACAAGTCTGTCCAGTCGAATTGTTGGAGTGTGCAGACTATATGTAAAACACCTGGCACAGTGCCTGATCTGTGCTAGCACTATAGTTAGAGGCATATGGCTGTTATTTCTTGTAGTATTTGAAACTAGTCCCTAACATTGTGGGATATTGTTTCCATTGGCATTGCTCTCCAGGACCCATTGGAGAATATACAGCTCAGTAGCACATGGAATACTAATCAGCCAGTAAAGGAAATTTTATGAATTAAGTAAGTATTCCCTCTTTGGAGGACATATTACAAAATCTAGGTGTGGCAGAGTCTCTACCACTGGATGCAGTTCAAAGGTCCTACAATTTAACTCAAGGACCAGCTCTTTCCCTCCCTTCCAGTTACATTTCCATCTAAGCCATTACTGTCATTCATTTGACCTCCATCGAAAATCTATTCCTTGCTTAGAGTTGTCTAAGTTAGATTTAAGGCAACTAATTAAAATGTTCAAATGGAGTCGACTCTGGCTCTCATAGACCAAGAAAAAGTCAGTACAGAGGCTTCTAGGCACCTGTTCAAAGAAATATCACTGTAGTTTCCCTGGAAGTCCTTGTATATAGTGGGTAAAAATCACCTACTTCTTGTGCTGTTCCACTGACAAGGGCTCAGGACACTTCCCATACTTGACACTAATAGAGATTCCTCTGCTTTATCCATGAACTGAAAAGGACTGCTCAGAGCAACTCTTCAGTCTTCCCACCCTAAGACGCACTATCTGAGGTTCTGGCCCTGGCCATCAGAAAGCCTCATTAAAATCAACTCCCAGAGATGGCACCAAACTCCTTGGCTCGACACTGGACAATGACATTTGGTTGCTCTGCTCTGGAGTGCAACCTACTCACCCACCTTCACATGTTCTTTAAGTCTCAGAGTACAACTTACCATCTTCCTGATATGGTTGCTGTTCCTAGATTTTACCATTCAACAGGTTAGGATGAGCCTGGCTTATCCTATTATCTCTACCATTAACACAGGGTCTTCCAAAAAGCAGATAGTCAATGAAAAATGGGGTAAGAGATAGACAGTGGGCAAGGAGTCTTAGTAAGTTTAAATTTTCCAGCAATTTTTAATAAGCTAAGTTTATATAAGTATATATCTTTTTAATTTTACAGAAACAAGAACACACTATAAAGGATAAGGGCAGGTAAAATTATCTTCTACGTGTTTGTCTTTTCTTGATCCCAATCTATTTTAGTGCTGACTTCTTTCACATTTCCAAGGAAGTTTCTATTCTAATGTCATGTTATCTTTTCCAGATCACAAAATAAGATGGAAGATTTTCCAATTTGTTTTACAAAACAGAAAGACTCTTAAACTGTATAAACAGCAACATGTTTGTGAGCAATGTGTCATTCAGAAACTTAGAACTTGAAGTTAATTAAACCTTCCATTAAAAGAAACAGCATTTGAAGAATACCAAAAAGAATGAAAATCTCCAACTCATCAATATAGAATAGGAAAGTCAGCATGATTCACTCAAGCCTTATTTTGCCTTTCCACTACTTAAAAAAGTGACTGTTGTCTTCAAACACAGAGTAAAGTATCTGCCTCAGCCTTCACTTGGGACAGGACAAGCAACTGGATGTGGCCTTGGAATATGCCTTGGCCCTGAACACCCCACTGGCCCTGGGTGCAACTCTGGCTTTGGCTCCCTCTTTATCTCTTAAAGCCTCCTCATACCAGACAGAAAAGGCATTGAGGATGGTATCATTGACCTTGGCTCAAAACTCCAGGACTTTCATCTTACTGGTTTCAGCATAAGCCCTTGGACCTCAAGGAATTCATACCGAGCAGGATCACTGCTGGGCACTGGCAATACTCCAGGTACTGTATTCACCAAATCTTCAGTGATGAGCTTTCTAGGCTCCCCATAAAGTGTTCCCTCCCAGCATACACCCCCGTCACATTAAGCACTTCCCAGACAACCTCCTCAGGGGTGCAGTTGCCATCCAGAAATATCACATCCGGGATATTTATCAGGAGACCAGTCTTGGGCATGCTCTACTCATCACTCAGCATCCCATCACAGGTGAGGCCCAGGGCAATGACAAGGACATAGGAGTGGCTGGAGGGATCCACTTCTTCTACATCAGTGCCAAAGACCACTTGCATGCACTCAGAGGCTTTGCTGAAAGTCATGGGGAAGTGCTCCTGGGAATTTTTGATGACACTTATCAACATTTCTGCCTTGATCACAGGCTCCTTCATTCGATACTTGAGGAGCAGAAACTCTACTAAATCAACAACCTTATCATCTATGACATCATTAATCAAGGACTCAGTGCCTGGCAGAGCCTAAGGGGTTCTTGGACCCTCCTTTCTATGGTTGTTGGATCCCTGAAGGAATTGGCTCCATGGAGAGGAGGTCATGGAAAATAGGAAGGAATAGGTTCTTTGAGGACAGTGGAGAGAACCCAGCATTCCAGTAGCAGAAACATCCTTCATGGTGCCCAGGATTTGCAAACAACGGGAAGAAGAGGAAAAGGACGAGGATTGGCAAATAGGAGGGAGAGAAAGAGGTGGCCTCCTGCTCAACCATGGGAACTGGAACAACCATTAGACCCAGTGCTTCCCTTTGGGTCTTAGGGTGCTTTTTTTTTTGGTGCTTCTGATTATGAGGCATCATGACTTTTGTGGGAACATCAGGCAGAAGGATGGACAGAGGCTTGGTGGTAGAGATTCACCAGCCTGGAGGAGAGAGGGTACGTGTCAGGGCCTTAGCTGAGAACTGAGCCCTTGGAAGCTCTCACAAAGGACCACTGCAAGTCTTTTTTCTGGGTGATGCTCTAGGATTATTTAGGCTCCTCTCCTTCTGCTGGGCCTATTTCCTGAAAACCTGAGGGAGGAAGTGACACAGCTTCTGTGGGTACAGCAAGCCCACAGAACACAAGGCCTAGGGTTGATAGTAGGGCTTGTGGGGTCTGGGCTCTGTAGGGGCTCCCTCTGTCCTGGGCAGGGTGTGGCCCTTGATACACATTCCCAGAATGCACCTCACCATGACTCCAAACATTGGGCCTCCTCTGCTCCATGACCCGAGGACACTGCCTCATACCAAGGCCTTCATCTCCTGGTTCCATAAGTTCTTATAAGAGGCACTGAGGGGACCCACAGGTTGCAGACTGCAAACACAACCCTGGTCCACCAGCCCTGACAGGAGGGATGGGCTACCCTCTGTGAGGTTCCCACTGTTCTGAGGTGGATGGTCCCCTCTGCTCACTCTGGGCCCTCAACTTTCCCCTGGTAGGACCTGGATGCCACCCATGTGCTGGCCTGAAGCACTCTCTGTGAAGAATTGCCAACCTCCCTGAGAAGGAACACAAGGCAATGAAGGGTCTCACATCTGGCCACACCTTCTCAAAGGTGACAGCAAAAGCTGGCCAAATTTAATGGTCCCATGTGTCCTGGGCATAGAGGATCTGGTTCAGTCCTCACTTTAATGAAAGTCAAGATTTTAGACTCTAATGACCAAAGGGCACCTTCCTTAAACCATAACAATTCCTTAAACAAATCCTGTCTATGTGAGATGCCTGGAAAGGAAGTGAGGGAAAGATAAATCCAATGGAGCTAGGTCTTCCCAGGGCTTAAAAGAAAGGGCAGGTGGGGACTGGAGTCCTGTGTGTTCCAGTGAAGAAGGTCCCTCTGTCCTTACCTGACTCATGGCTGTGCCTGAGATCCTCCTTCTGCTTCCCTGAGTCCAGCCTCCTCTTACCGAGGTCTTCATTTCTCTGAAATCAATGACACACAGATAAGAGAGAAACCCTGACATCTCTGCCTGGTCTTCCTGAGATGGCAGCAGCTACTTGGAAGGTTTCTGAGAGGCACCTATCTGTATTCTGGGACTCTTGACCTTCCCCTAGGGTCCTCACTTTAACTCTTGGGTAACGTGGGACACCTGTGTCTGATGACCAGCTAGTAATCCCTGTGCTGATATGAAGTCACCCTGTCCAATCAGGGTCTTCATCTCCCTAAGAGCCCTGGTACTCAGAGAAGTTAACAGATTCCCCTAGCCCCTGTGTGGGTTCTCCAGGGCTGGGGGGCTGGACCTGGGCCCCATGTCTTCTGGGCTGGGAGATTACTCAAGTCCTTACTCATACCCATGCCTACCCTTCCTCACTCCCACCACCTCTGAAATGAACTGACATCTTTAGACCAAGACCCCATCTCCCTGAAGACTCACCATATTTGTGCCCATGGCAGAAGTGACCTTGCCACTTAGGGCCTCCTAGGGCTGACCACGGTGGCCAGGCACACTATGTGGTATCCATTGTGTCAGAGGTGGGGATACTTTCAGTCCTCATGAAGAGTCCATACCTTGGGTCTGGCAGGTCCTGGATTCCTCACTCTGCTAACCTCATGTGGCTCCCTCTGCTGACCTGTCTTCACCGCTTGGACCAAGGTCCCTACCCATATAATATTTCCTAGTCAAACCATGAAGCAGAAATGAGAAGAAGCTAGTTCCAGTGACCTTGCAGGGTAGAATACAGGGGAAGCCAGGCTCTGTGAGGTCCTCTCCTTTAGGAGGTATGATAGTCAATCCCTGTCACCAGTCCCTCACCTTGTTCCTAGCAGATGCTGAAAACCTGCCTCTGTTGACCAGGTGTCACTCCTCTGACTTCCTGATGAACCCTCTCACACCAAGGCCTCACCTCCCTGATTTAGAGGAGACAGAAGTGAGGACAGCACATTTGGACACTGCTGCATGGGTTTTCCCCAGGTTAGCAGAAGGAGCAGGTTCCAGGGGCCTCCTTTGACTGGAATGTCCCCAAGGTATTCATATTCACTCCTGACAGTGTCTGGGCCTTTTCCTCTCTGCTGACCTGTGCTGGCACCTTTCAGGTCAAGGCCACCACCTCCCTGAGATCCAAAAGAGGAAGAAGGAGTGGGATCCCTTCCTCAAAGTCCTGCCTGTAGCCACTCCAGGCTGCCAGCAGGGACTGTTTACCCATGTTGATCTGGGCTGTTACTGAACTTCCCAGAAGGTCCCTGGGTAGGTGGCTTAATGTGACATCTTTTGAATTAATCATTGGAGGTACAGAGAGAGGAACTTGTTCTAACACAGACACTTCTTGTCAGCAGAGCCAACAGAGCCCAGGCTCTGTTGGGGTTTGAGGGTCAAGGTTTGGGTTAGGGATGTAACCAGTGGAAAAGAACTTCCCTGGCCTGCTAGAGGCCCAGGATTTGATCTCCAGCACAGGAAAAAGAGAGAAAACACTCAGTGGCACCCACTTGTATTCCTAGCTACCTCTATGGCTCAGGCAGGAAAGAGGCAAGTCACGGGCTAGTTATTGCAAAAGAAAACAAAGGGGTGAGGATAATAATAGCTCATTGTAGAGCACCCCTGATTTCAATCCTAGGCACTGAAGAAAAAAATCCAGGTCTGGCAGATTGGGGGGTTGAGTCCATCCCTCTCAGCCTTAAGGAACCCTGGAAGTCAGAGCCTTAGTCTCACTGGGCACAATCAGGTTGGCAGAGAATGGGGGTCCAGGAACCGACAAACTAAGTTCAAGAGAGAAAGGAGGAATGGAGGGAACCCCTCAGAATCAAACTCAGTCCCTGATGTCAGACCTGGGAAACTCTAGGCATGATGGGTAGATTGTAGGCCACAGTTAGGTATTTGAGACAGGTGACTTCCTTGGTCAGAGAAGAAGGGCCTTAAGCTCCAGAACATCCAGGACCTCACAGAAATCTGCCCCTAGGGTCATACAAGCAAGGCCCTATGCAGGCTGAAGGAACAGGTGATTCTGGAATACAGCATGGGTGTCTGAGAGAGGTAAGGTTTGGTAAAAGGAGCACAGCCTGAAATGAGCAGGAGGAGGTACCCAGAACTGCTGGGAGTCAAAAGCAGGACTAAGGTGACCATAGATGCAGTCAAGAGGAGGACTCAGGCAGGAATGAAGGGGACTTGGACTCCAGATCACAGGGGCACCTCCACCCTGACATCCACCATATTACAGAGTCAGCATGAAGGGCAGGCTCAGTCTGAAAGCAGGGGTCAGGCTGGGTGCCACCCATTCTGTGTCCTAGGCCAATCAGTCCTCCCTCATTTCTAACCTTGACTGCCAACAGGCCCTCCTTCTACCATGTCTCTAAGCTCCCTCCAACCCAGATGCCATGCACTCCCCAAACCACACTTCCCAGAGATTTACTAACAACAAAAATTCTAAGTAGTTGCAAGCAATTTGGCCTAGGCTGTATCCCTCCTCCAACCCCGGATTACTAGGGATTGAAAGCTGAGACTTGCACTCTACCTCTGAGCTACTCAACAGTTCATTGTTTTGTTGTTTGTTTGTTTGTTGATATTGTTTTGGGGGTGTGGACAGAGTCTTGCTAAATTGCCAAAGCTGGCCTGAAACTTGCAATTCTCTTCTCAGCCCCTGGAGTAGCTAGGATTATAGGGCCTGGCTAAGGCTTGCTAATTTTGAAGTAATCTCAATTTTCATAGTTCACGCAGTTGTTTTTATTTTTAAACTGTCATTTAGTATCCATAATATATTTTACATTTTTAACCAAATATATGTGTAATCTATAAATATTTAAAGTATATACTTAGGTTATATTTATATTTATGTATAGATATTTAAACATGTATACATATGCAAACATGCATGTATTATCTATGTATAATATGTACATTTTATGTGTGCATTTATACATATTTTTATGCATGTATGTGGGTTATATATAACTACACATATGTCTTCGCTTAAAGACATACTCTTTATGTTAAGGATTCACACTTACACTCACTGTTCTATTTCTAGTGCATTCTTTCTATTCCATGAAAACAATAATGGCTTTTAAACTCCTGTCTTTCCCCACTGAGGAGGTTTCCAGTGGTTACTAGCAGACACTCTAGATCTCTGCTCTCAATTTTTTTTCTTTTCTGTGTGTGTGTGTGTGTGTGTGTGTGCATGCGCGCGCGCACGTGCGCCAGGGATTGAACCCAGGGGCACTTAACCACACTGAGCCATATCCCCAACCATTTTTTATATTTTACTTTGAGACAGGATCTCACTAAGTTGCTTAGGGCCTCACTAAATTGCTGAAGCTGGCTTTGCACTCATGATTCTCCTGCTTCAGCCTCCCAAACTGCTGGGATTATAGGCATGTGCTACTGTGCCAGGCCACTCTCAATTCTCCTGCTGTCCCTGGGCTCCTGGCATCTGTGGTGTGATGTGCTGCCTCAGATTGTGCAGGGACCTCACAGTAGTAGCTTTGAAACTTTCCTCCCAGTCATGCTGTCATCTGCCACCTACACAGATTACAGGCTCTCTGCACCTCCCTGCTGCAAGCCCATCTCCAAACACAAACATACACCTTTCAGTCTCCTCCAGGGCTTATACATGTTTATTTCTTAATTATTTTGCCCCCCCAACACAGTTTTCCAGGGTTGATTTTGGAAGCACAAGGCAGTAATCCACAGTTGATTGTCATTTTGGCAACTACAGGAAAGGCAAAAAATTATAAGGTATTTAAGGAAAATCAGGACTTTTACATTATTCTGTAGCCCTCAATGACTATGGCATATTGCTCTATTTATTTCAGACTCCTTTTTGGTTATGTTTTTATTAGTGCATTATAATTATACATAAGAGTGGGGTTCCTTCTGACATGTTCCTACATACTCATAACATAATTTTTTCCACTTCATTCCCCAGTACTTCCTCTTTCCCTCCCACCCCCTCCAACATTCTCTTCCTCTACAGTCTCTCTTCTATTTGTTTTCAAATGGGCACATTATAATGATGCACAGAGTGGAATTAATTGTGATATATTCATACATTCACCTAGCATAATTTGTCAATTTCATTCCCAGTACCTCCCCTCCTCCTTCCTGCTAGATTCCATCCATTTAGTGTTTATTTTTCTGTTTTGATGAGATCAGACTCTTTTTACCTGACTGTCACTACACATTTATAGTCGTCTCTTTAAAGACCTTATACATTTTTGTTAGGATCATTTTAGATAATTCTTGAACATTTTGGCCATCATAAATGGCATATTGTCTATTAATCGTTCTCTGTAGTGCTTTTGTGTGGCAGTGATTTTAATTTGCCATTGTAATCAGCTATACACCTGGTTCTGATGTCTCATTCACTTGAATACTCCACATGAATGTTCCTTTGAATTTTCAAGATGGATAATAATATTGTCACTCAGCTTTATTTTCCTCCAATATTCATACCTCTATTTGTTCTGATGATCACAGCTCTGGCTTTGTGTCTCAGCCCTGTTTTGAAACACACAGGCAGTAGCATACATCTTCCCCTTCTTCCTGACTTTAATGATAATTCTTTTAACTTTTTACTTTTAA
This sequence comes from Xerus rutilus, assembly GCA_028644305.1. Lineage (NCBI taxonomy): Eukaryota > Metazoa > Chordata > Mammalia > Rodentia > Sciuridae > Xerus > Xerus rutilus. The sequence goes on from CM053417.1 coordinate 2,996,948, forward strand.
GTATATTTGCAAGTGATTTTAGAAAATGGAAGCTTCCTTTTAATATTAGTTGAATAAATGTTTTTACTATGAGCTCACGGTGAGCTTCTTTCAAAAGCATATCCCAAACCATTGACACTACAAAATGTTTTATTCTCATTGATTTTGTATATAAAGAATTAAAATGGAAAGTTTTTTCTCTAATGTTACATCATATTTTCTTGCCTTGGATGATGCCTATCTGTTCATTTAATTCATTACTGTATCTGATATGCTACTAATTTATGTAGGATATTTGATGCTATATGAGTGAGCTTACCTTAAGCATTCTCATAATGAGGAGGGAGTCCTTGCCTGGTTTTTGAATCCAGGAAAGATGACCTGAGACAATGAGTTGAACTACTGCCAACTTTTAGTATGCTATGATAGAGTCAACAATCAGGCAGTGAGTAGTTTTCCCTGACCCTTCAGTGGAACTGGCCTCCCAAATTGCCTTGTCCTGGAACATCTGAGAGTGGTTTGAGAATTGAATAGTTTCAGTTTGTGTTGTTTAGTATTTTCTTTTTGTTTTTAGACCAGGTTGATCATTTATTTATTTTATTTCTAAAAAGCAGTCAGTGTCACTGGAAGGACATGATATTTATAATGCAAACCTTTTATTACAGAAAGCCTCAAACATATAGTAGAAAGAATAATATAATGAGCCCAGTATACCTGACACTCAGCATCAACAACCTTAAATACATGGCAAATGTGTCTCCAATTAGATTCCCCACTTACCTGCTTGTCAAGCACTGGAATAATGTGGAATAACTCCAAAACATCATGCTATGTCATCTCTAAATATTTCAACATATACTTCTAAAAGATCAGGACTTTTTTTTTTTTTGGTACCGGGGATTGAACCTAGGGCTGCTGAATGACTGAGCCATATTCCCAGCCATATATTTTTTTAATATTTTACTTTGAGACAGCGTCTCATTGAGTTGCTTGGTGCCTCACGCATGCAAGGCTAGCGCTCTACTGCTGAGCTACAATCCCAGCCCAATGCTCCACCTCTTGATACCATCCCCGAAGTGAGGGTTTCAACAGAGGAATTTTGTAGGGAAACAGACCAACACAACTCTGTACCACTCCCAATGACACTATCAACCATAACAATTTCACTACCCTAATACATTCCCTGTGCTAATAAAGCTCCTATAAACCTCTTGGCAAAAAGGGGAAAAGTGGATAGGGTGGTGCAGGCCTGTAATCTTGCAAGGAGGATCTTGCAGGAGGATCACAAACTGCAGGACATCCCGGGAAATTTAGTGAGAATCTGCCTCAGAATAAAATGAAAAGGGCTGGAGATGCAGCTCCCTTTGTATAACTGTGCCTTTCCTTTCCTAGACTTTCATATAAATAGAACCTTACAACATGTAGCCCTTCAGACTGGCTTCTTCCATGTAGCAATATGCATATAAGACTCATCTATGTCTTTGTGTGGGTTGTAACTTGTTCCTTTATATTGATCAGTAGTATCCCATTATGGTGCTACCATAATTTCTTTATCCATTCACTTACTGAAATATGTTTTGCTTGCTTCTATTTTTTGTGATTATGAAATAAGCTGCTATATGCATTCATGTGCAAGATTTTATGTAGACAAGTTTTCAAATCAGTGGAGTAAATACTTAAGATTATTATTGCTTGATCTTACTGTAAAATTATGTTCAGTTTTTTAAAAGTACAACCAAAATGATTGTACTGATTTTCATTTCCACCAACTAATAACAATTTTCATCACTATATCTTCACTAGCAATTTATCTTTTTAAATTTTTGACATACTTAAAATTATAGAGTGCTATCTCTATTTACTATGTCATTCTCTAATGGCAAAAGATGTTCAATATTTTTAATATGTTTATTTGCCATCCATATGTCTTCTTTGGTGAAATGTCTGCTCAGATATTTTGCCTATTTTTTATTTTGTTCATTTACTTTTGTTAAGTTTTAAAACTTTTTTTAAGCTGGGTGTGGTGGCGCAAGCCTGTAATCCCAGCACTTTGGGAGGCTGAGACAGGAGAATCGCGAGTTCAAAGCCAGCCTCAGCAATGGCGAGGTGCTGAGCAACTCAGTGAGACCCTGTCTCTACATAAAACACAAAATAGGGCTGGGGATGTGGCTCAGTGGTCGAGTGCCCCTGAGTTCAATCTCCAGTACCAAAAAAAAAATAAAGTTCTTTTATATTTTGTAGGCAATTCTTTACCACATCTATGTACTGCAAATGTCTTCTTCTAGTATTTGGCTTCTGTTTTCATTCTCTTAATTGTCCTTTGAAGAGCATAAGAATTTTATTTTAATGAAGTCCAACCTGGCAAATTTTTCTTTCATAGAATGTACCTTTGGTGTTGAATTTAAAAACTTCCCACCAGACTCAAGGTTATGTAGATTTACTTTCTTGTTGAAGTTTTATAGTTTTGTGTATTTTGTATTAGGTCTAAAATGTATTTTGAATTAATATTTTTGAAAGATTAGTCTAGGTAACTGTTATTATTATTATCAATATAACTTGCTCATGAGTGTCCAATTATTCAGGCACCATTTGTAAGAAAGAGTATACTTCCAGAATTATTGGCTTTGTTGTAAATCGCCTGACTATATATGTTTAGGCACATTTCTGGGATCTCTTCTGTTCTTATTCTTTATTTTAAAATTTTTGTTGTTATAGATGGACAGCAGGCATTTATTTATTTTTATGCAGGGCTAAAGATCAAACACAGTGCCTCACATGCTAGGCAAGTGCTCTGCCACAGAGCCCCAGCCCCAGCCCTCTGTTTTAATTCTTTTGTCAATTCCATTTTGTTTGGGTTACTGTACTTATATAGTACATTTTAAGTTCTTGTAGTGTTGAGTTCTCCAACTTTGCCTTCTTCAATATGGTGTTGGCTACTAGACATTTGACTTTGCATGTAAACTTTTAATATCAGTTTGTCAATACCTACAAAAGAGATTTCTCAAGTTTTATTGGAATTGTGTTGAATTTATGGAATAAATTGTGAAAAGCTGATCCACTAATAATATTGGATCTTCAAACTTTATGACCACCAACTATGTCTCCACTTATTTAGATCATTTTAAAATTCTGTTTATTGTTTGTAGTTTTCAATATACAGATCCTATACACAAGTTTATTAGCTTTGTATCTAAGTATTTCAAATTTTTGAGCTATTATAAATGGCATTTTCTTTCAAATTCCAGGGTTTTTTGTTGTTGTTGTTGTTGTTATTGTTGTTGTTGTTTTGGGGAAGTCCTGAGGTTTGAACTCAGGGCACTCGGCCACTGAGCCAGCTTTCCAGCCCTATTTTGTATTTTATTTAGCGACACGGTCTCACAGGGTCTCACTGAATTGCTTAGCACCTCGCCTTTGCTGAGGCTGACTTTGAACTCACAATCCTCTTGTCTCAGTCTCCCCAGCTGCTGAGATTACAGGTGGGTGCAGACCACAGCATCAAATTCCACTTTTTTATGGCTGATACATAGGTAAGAAATTGAGTTTTAAAATAACAACCTCATATCTTGTGACTTTGCTACACTTTCTTATTAGTTCAAAAAGTTTTTTGTAATTTCCTTGGTGTCTTATACCTAAAAGAAAACATGTCATCTGCAAATAAAGAATTGATTTATTTTGCCCTTTTCAAACTGTATGCCATCTGTTTTTTTTTTTTTTATTGCTCTCATATAATGTTGAGAGGCAATATACAATGTATTATTCTCAGTCTTAGGGAAAAAAGCACTGGGCTCTCACCATGAAGTATGTTCTTGATTATAGTTTGCTGAGAGTGTTTATCATTGATATGTATTGGATTTATGAAAGTTCTTTCTCATAATCAATTGATATGATCATATGATTTTGTTTCTTTACCTTGTATATGGTGGATTGCATTGCTGAAGGGTTGAATGTTAAACTAGCCTTGCATAAGTAAAATAATACAACTTGGTCATGGTTTATAATATTTTATACATTCTTGGATATGATTTGCTTTTATTTGGTTGAAGATTTTTGAGTCTATGTTATGAGAGACACTGGTCCACAACCTTCCTTTCATATAATATCTTTCCCTTGTTTTGGTGATAGGGAAATGCTGGCTTCACAGAATGAGTTAAGAAGTGTTCCCTCTGCTTCTATTTTCTGAAAGAGCTTGTGAATTGAGGATAATTCATTCTTAAATGTTTGATCATTTCATCAGTGAAATGATCTTGGCCTGGTACTTTATCTTTTGCAGAACATTAATTATTAATTTGATTTATCTAATAAGTATGGGATTATTCAAGTTGTTTATTTCTCCTTTTGTAAGTTTTGGTAGTTAGTGATTTTCACAGGATATTTTCTAAGTTATCAAATGTGTGGACATGAAGTTGTAGTACTTTTTCTCTTTTTAATGCCCATGGTATCAATAGAAAGGAACAATTTTATTTCTGATATTGGTAATTTGTATCTTTTTTATGGGTTAACATGGAAAAAGTATATCAATTTTATTTTCTTTTTTAAAAATATTTTTTAAGTTGTTGATGGATCCTTATTTATTTTATTTATTTATATGCAGTGCTGAGAATCGAACCCAGTGTCTCACACATGCTAGGCAAGCGCTCTACCACTGAGCTACAGCCCCAGCCCTAGTATAACAATTTTCAAGAAATTATTTTGGTTTCATTGATTTTCTTTAGTACTTTCCTGTTTGCAAACTTACTTATTTCTGCTCTTTTTTATTATTATTTATTTTCTCCCTTTTGCTTTAGGCTTGAAATTTTCTCATTTTAATATAGACTTCTAAGTTTCAACCTCAGGTTATTGATTTTAAATTTCTTCCAATATATGAATTTAGATGTATAGATTATTTTAAACAATACTTTGCTGAACCAATTTATGTTCATTTGTATTTCTTTTTAATGTAATTCAAAACATTTTAAAAAGTTCATTTTGAGACTTCTTCTTTGACCCATAAAGTATATAGAATTGCATAGTTTAACTTAAAAATACATGTCAATTTTTGCTGGTTTTCTATTATCGATTGTTATTTTAATTCCATTTTGACATGTGAACACGTTTTATATGATTGTTATTTCTTTACATTTTACGGTTTTATGGCCCACAATGTGATGTCTATCTTGGTGTACATTCCATGTGAGCTTCAGAAGAACATGTATTTATGTTGTTGCTGGATAAAGTATTTTAGAAATGACAATTAAACCAAGTTTGATTGGTAGTGCTTTTCAGATTATCTACATCCCTAATAATTTTTTGCCCGTTTGACCTATGAACTACTAATGGTACCATGTAGAAGCATCAAACTCTGTTGATTTGTCGATTTTCCTTTCAGAGTAAGTCTATCAGAGTAAGTCTTACATATATTGACCCATTTTTGTTACCTGCATACATGTTTAGGGTATCTGTGTCTTGGAGAATTCGCTTATCATTGTGTAATGTCCTTCTTTACATTTGATAATACTTTGTTATGAGAACTGATTTGTCTAGTGTTAATCATTCCAGATTTCTTTGAATTAATTCTATATCATTAATTCCCTTTGTTTTTAACTTGGATACCTATATTTATAATTAATTTCATATAAAACGATATGGTTGGGATTTTTATTCACACAGATAGTCTCAGTCATTTTTATATTTAGATCACTCAAATACAAAGTTATAAGTCTTATAGTGAAAATAGTGAATATATCCTTCACACCTAAAAGTTTCCTTCTACCCCACTGTAATTCCTGCCTGCTATCCCTCCTGAACACTCATCTCCAAAAATCACTGATCTTATTCTGTCACAATAGATTCATTTGTATTTTACAAGTTTTATATAAAGATCTAGGGGAAGTATGACTATATTATTTGTTAGGTACATGCTTAATATTTTTCTAAGATACTGCCAAACTATTTTCAAAAATAATTGTTACATTTGACATTATCACCAGGTGGTATTTGGTATGGCCAGTTTTCTCAATTTTAGCCATTCTAATGGGCAATTAGTGGTATCTCATTGTGATTTTGATTTGCATTTTTCTAATAAGCAATGATGTTGAGTTTCTGTTCATGTGGTAAAACGCTAGTGTAAATATTGCTGAACAAGTATTTTGTAGATGTGATTAACATTTGCAATCAAATGAAATTACATTCCATAATGTGTGTGGGCCTCACCTATTCAGTTGAAGGCCTTAAGAGCAAAAACTAGGATTTCTTAGAGAACAAAGAATTTTGTCACAGTTATGTAATATAGAAATACTGTATGAGTAGACACTTTTCAAAAGAAGTAATACAAGTGTCCAAGAAATATATATGAAAAAATTGCTCAATATTATCAACCATCATGAAAACGCAAATCAAAACAATGAGATCAAATCTCACCCCAGTTAAATGGCTGTTATCAAACAAATAAATAACAAATACTGGAAGGATGTGGATAAGAAATAACTTTCATATACTGTTGGTGGGAATGTATATTAGTACAACCATTACAGAGAACAATATGGAGGTTTATTAAAAAAACTGAAAATGGATCCACCATATTATCCAGCTATCAAAGAGATGACTGCATGTCTTTTTTTTTATTGCAGGACTATTCAAAGTAGCTAAGAAATGGAATTCACCTAAGTGCCTAAGTGTGTTGCATATGGAATATTATGTATCCATGAAGAAAAGTGAAATTCTATAATTTCTGGAAAAAGGTATGTAACTAGAGAACATCATGTTAAGGGAAATAAATCAGACACAGAAATGCAAGTACCACATTGGCCCACATATGTAGTAGCTAAAACAGTCAAACCAAATGTAAACTAGTGATTATTAGAAAGGTGGATTATTGGGAAAGGTGGAGGCTAGATTTAATTAGTGCATGCTGAATGCAAGTGTTGAAATATTACACTAAATCCCTTATTATGTACAATTTATGCATGCGAACAAAATAAAATATTAAAAGAAAAAGAATGACCATGTGGTCTATCCCCCAGAGTTCAGATGTGCCCAACTCCATAATCACATGAGCTGATTTTTTAAAACATCTCCTTTTTTGTTTCTCTTTTTTCTGTGGAGAGAAATAGGAAGATATCTATAGCTCTACTGACAGATACAGATGTAAATGAAGATAGACACAGTATGGATCAAAGTTTACTTTTTGCATATGGATAGTCCATTTTCCCAGATCCAGTTGTTTCAGATAATTCTTTTTTCTAATGTTTCTTTCCATCTTCACCAATAATTAGTTGTCTATATGTGGATATAAATGTATACATATTCCTGGAAGGAATTCATTTTGTTCCATTGAAGTATTTCTACGATTACTATTTTGATTATTGTTAGTTTATAATGGTTGAAATGATGTAGGGCATTTTGTTCTATTTTTCTAAATCACTTGCATTTTTCTATGAATGTTAGAATCTGCCTCCCAATTTCTATATAAATAGTTATGGAATTGAAAACTGGATTACATTTGAATTAATCAAAGTATTTGAGAAGAATTGACATTGCAACAATATTCAATATTATGAGTAATAAACAGATTTATATCTCCATTTATTTATATCTCTATTAATTTATCCTTGTAATGTTTTATAGTTTTCAATGTACTCATCTTCTACATCTTTTGTCAGTTTATCCCTTTTAATTAATATTTTATAATACTGCTTTAAATTGTACTGTTCTAATTTCCAATTGCTCATGGTTAGCATACAAATATAATGATATTGTATCCAATGGCATTGCTAATCTCAATCATTAGTTCTAAGTATTTCCTTGATTAACAGAACTTTTTCTTTCTTCCTTCCTTCCTTCCTTCCTTCCTTCCTTCCTTCCTTCCTTCCTTCCTTCCTTCCTTCCTTCCTTCCTTCCTTTCTCTCTCTCTCTCTCTCTCTCTCTCTCTCTCTCTTTCTTTCTTTCTTTCTTTCTTTCTTTCTTTCTTTTACTGCAGATTGAACTCAGGGGCACTCGACCACTGAGCCACATTCCCAGCCCTATTTTGTGTTTTATTTAGAGACAGGGTCTCACTGAGTTGCTTAGTACCTCGCCACTGTTGAGGCTGGCTTTGAACTTGGATTCTCCTGCCTCAGCCTCCCAAAGTGCAGGGATTACAGGCGTGCATCACCACGGCCGGCTAATTAATAGAATTTTCTATGCATACCCTTCTTTTCCTTTTCCAAAGTAGAGGACTTTTAAAACACCTCAAGTACAATGGTGAGCAATCACAGCCTGCTTTGGGATCCATCAGTCTTAGGTTGTGGATTCCTAAATGTAAACATCCTATGGTAACTTCTAGCACATGAATATTGCCCTGTCTGTCCTTTACTGTCAAATCTCAGAAGTGCTTACTACACTTATTGACATAATCAAGGTCCCTTAGATTGTAAACCAGACTGGGATACCCAGTGAGGCAAGTCTGTTGGTTCACTGAAGTCTCACAGATTGAAGATAGTGATTTCTGACTGGAAAATAAAAACCTAGGAAACCTCAGCACCCACTGGGTAAAAGAAGTGGGATGGAAAATACTCTGCAAGAACCAAGTGGTCGTCAAGATGTGTAGCGAAATGTTTAGGAGGAAAGTGGAAAGAGCTATATCTCCACATTATCTTAACTACCAGTGCTTTCAGGTGAGACATACCTGAAGTAGGTCGTGGTGGAGGAGGGCAGAGAGCGGACCATTGCAGGGGGTGTTCGTGGAGAGGCGTGGAGGAAACACCGTCCGGGGTCCACGTGAGCCACCAAATGTGAACGTGGGGAGATGAGGAGGCATGGGGCATCAGTGTGGGAGGGCTCTTCAGGGGTGCTGGGCATACCCCACCTTTGTGCAGCCAGACGATCTTGGTCCCCGCCCCTTCCCCATGGACCTGCCCAGGTGAGCACGTGTTGGGATGCCTCAGCCCCTCCCCCCGCCAGGCCTAGGGCGGGGCTGGGGGTGTGGCTTGATGACGCAACAAAGCCCGAGGGCGTGGCCACCCATTGTCTGGGCGCGTATATAGCACGAGGCACAGGTGGGCCAGCTGGAACTGTTGAGCCGGGAGCATGGCCAGAAGACCCGTAGCCTCGGCTTCGCACAACGGAAAATCGAAATCGACCTCAAGGACAAAGGCGGGAAGAAGGAGGACCACCATGCGTCGAAACAAAACCAAGAAAAGCAAGGTGAGCCGAGCCCCCCAGGCCCGCC
>CM053417.1:3006610-3102961 GCA_028644305.1 Xerus rutilus
GGTCTGGCCTCAGGGAGGTGGTCACTGGGTTGAGGAGAAATTTTACCCCGAGAATACAGTGAAGGTGAAAATAAAATCCACCTCTCTGATGTGTGTGTGCCTGTGTGTTCTCTGAGGCTGGGTGCGGAGGGAGGAGGCCAGGGGAGGGTGGTGTGTGGGAAGACGGGGACGTGGGTCCTGTGGGGTGTGGGTCACACCAGCCGGGCCACCAGCCAGACACAGAGGATGAGGACGGCGGAGGATGAGGACGGCGGCGCAGCTGAGCACTGAAGACCACTTTCCTCAACCCTGGCTCACCAGGAAGGAGGGGAAAGACCTGCTGATTTTGCCTGTGTGCGAGAAGGGGGATGAGAAGGGAGGGGTGTGCCATGTGTGTGGTGACAATGTCTCCCCAAAAGGTACACAAACTGATAATGCATGTGCTCTTTTTTTTTTTTGGTACTGGGGATTGAACTCAGGGGCACTCGACCACTGAGCCACATCCCCAGCCCTATTTTGTGTTTTATGTAGAGACAGGATCTCACTGAGTTGCTTAGTGCCTCGCTGTTGCTGAGGCTGGCTTTGAACTCATGATTCTCCTGCCTCAGCCTCCCAAAGTGCTGAAATTATAGGTGTGCACCACTGCACCCAGCTGATTGGTTTTTTTTTTCTTTGTTTTTGGTACCAGGGATTGAACTCAGGGGCACTCGACCACTGAGCCACATCTCCAGCCCTATTTTGTGTTTTATGTAGAGACAGGGTCTCACTGAGGTGCTTAGCACCTGCCACTGTTGATGGCTGTGCTCTTGATACTCCCCTGTGGGGCCTTTACCACGGGTAGCATAGTAAGCCAGCTAGGCCAGCCAAAGCTCTGCTCCTGAAAAGCTGTGAATTCCCCTGTACTCTTTAAAAAAGCTCTGTGTACATCAAGGAATAGCTGTGAATGGCAACTAGGGAGGCTGGTGGAGGCCTTCCAGGTTCTTGTTGTATGAAGGTGGGAACAGGGAACTAACCCATCAATGGTAGAGCTGAGCTGCTGATGCCTCCTACACTTGGGGCCTTCCCAAAGCACCACTGTTCCCCTGTGGTTTCACCTGCCATGGGTGCCTCTAAGAGGATGTCACCCTCCTCTCATTTTCCCTCCCTCCATCTGGATAGCTTGTGTCAGTTGTCCTGCCGGCCTCTCCCCACTCCTCCAGCTCAGCTGCACTGGTTGCCACAGTTCAGCACCCAGACAGGCTCTTGAGTTCTCACAGACCTAAGATCACTGAGAAGAGAATGCCCTAGGAGGTCCCAGGACCAGTCTTGGTCTCCTTGCAGAAATTGCCCTGCACCAAAGGCCACAGGCTGGAAAGGCTCTGCTGCTCTCAGCATGTGTTTGTGAACTCAGTATGTCCTCCCAATAACCTTGAGAGGTCCAGCTTAGCACAGTCAGAAATAAGTCTCAGAAAGTGAAGTAACTTGTTAGAAGTCACACAGCCACTAAGGAGGAAAGGCAAGATTGGAACCTAGATCTTGGATTTCAGACTCCTGTTTCCTGCCACTGCACACGAACTCCACTCCCTCTCTGGCATGGGAGTGAGGAGGCAGTTGTGGAAGAATAGATAAGGCAAAATGAGAATCAGAACACCTATACTGCAGTTCCAACATGGCTGCCTCCTGGTTATGCAGCCTTGGTACAGCCACTTCATTTTCCTGCACCTCAGTTTACCTCATACTGCAAATTCAGGTTTGTCAAGTAATGTTTACTGAGCACCAATTTTGTACCAGATTGTCCTAGGCACTAGGGGTATAGATAAACACAATGTAGCTCAAGGAGCTTACACGTACTGAGAGAGGACACTTAGAATACATAAACCAATGACCAACCTAGATTTTGTCAGGCCTGCTAAGTGTTACAAAGTAGATTCTATAGGGAAATGTGTTGGCAGTATTTGAAGGCCTGCTCCTCTGGTAGGGACTTAGGGTTGGTTTCCAGCTATAGAGGAACCACACAAATCAGGCCAGCAGTGAGGTTTTAGTATGATAATGCATGAAAATCAGGCCAGATTACCTCTTGGCTTCCTTCAGAATCCCATTCTCAGTGCTAGCTTTCTCCTCCTGCCTCCTGGCCTCCTGGCCTCCCACTGGCCCTGGCTTGAATCCATTTGTCCAGCTCCAATTCTGGCCCTACTTCTTCTTGTCCTCCATGCCCCTGGGGCTCTAGTTGTGCTTCTATTCTCCCCTCAAAGACTCATTTTCTTTTCATCATCATCTGAATTTCACCTCCTACGTGAAACCTGCCACACGGTTCTAAGGCCTCACACATCTGAATTTTCATACTCTGCCCCCCCACCAGGACATGCATCTGTGTAAGAGTGACTAATCTACATGCAGATACTTCACTTGGCTCAGCAGGTAGGATCTCAAAAGGCTGTGACTACTTCCGTGTTATGTTGGTAACACCAATATTCCAGCTTACTACTTGGCAAAGAGGAGGAGGAGGTGCTCAGTTTCTGTTGTTTGGCACTGCCAATAGAAGCATCAGAGTTCATAGAATCTCAAACGGAAGGTTTTGTGATGCCCTATAGTGCCAGTGTTCAGACAAGCAGAATCCAATGGCAGGAAGAAAAGGAATGTTGGAGAATAGAGGGCTGAGTTTGTCCAAAGTCACCACATAGAAGACCTACAATCCTCTTACATGTGACACCTTCTCCCTTTGTTCTCATGCATCACTTCTTTCTGACTATTTTTGCATTACTGCCTGATTCCTCTCAGTTTTCTCTCTGCAGCCATTAAGTGTAAGTGCTCCTCTGGACTGTACCTCAGACCCTCCTCACCTCTCATCTCTGTCATCATATGCTCCCTGGCTCATATCATCCATTCCACTTCTGCATTTTGACCTCTGAACTTCAGAGCTGAGGTTATCTCTCATGTTCCTCCACCTTGATACCTAATAAGCATCTCCATTTCAACAAGGCCCTAAATAGCCTCATCTTCGATACTCCTATAAAAGCACACCATGATCAATGAAGCAGCTCTCATAATTAGATAAAAGGCTCATGACTCCTGTCAATTTTACTTGTAAATAACCTTTGCCTCCATCCTCTACACTATGACCACCTTGTTATAGGCCCATTTGCCTTCAGAGCCATTCCCCAACCTGCCTCTGCTCCACTGTGTTCTTCAGGCTGCACTTCCTAAGTTCTTGTACTTCCTGGATGGAGTATGTGATGTGAGAAGGGGAAAGGCAAAATATGCATTTTTGTTCTTCTTGCTCTGCCTTGAACTCTGTAACTTTGTCTCCCACCAACAGAACCTACATGACTCCACTATGCACCATGTTACCTGCACCAGGACTCTGCAAAATCTGGGCTCCATTCTTTGTTCCTCCATTTTTTGCTTCCTGCTGGGTTGAATCATTTTATGCAATTTGGTTCTTTAATAATTCTATCTCCTATGTAACCAGTTCCCCGCAATACATTTATCCTCTTATCAAAAATTAGAGTGGCTTCTTTTTCCCTAGTTGAACCCTGACTGATGCAGCCCTTGTTAATTCTAGACTGGCTTATAGTAATAGCTTTTCAGAAAATCATCCTGATTCTCATTCTATTCTCCCTAACATTGCAGAGTAATATGTCTTAGCTTAACTGTCCGAAAACCCTTCAATATCTCCCCATTTGCCTATAGAATGGAAGCCTAACCTAGGTTTGCTATCTGGCGGTGGAAAGGGGGGGAGATGGGACTATTAGGTTGCCAGATGGGAACCAAGGCAGCAAGCTAAGAATGCCCCTCAGCCGCTAGCACAGTTTTATTTATCTTCACAGAAAATAAAGGGAATGAGCCCTCAAAAACAGTCTTGGTGAGTAATAAAGGCTTCAAGACACAATGATAGACACGGACCAACTGATTGGAAGCTCCTGATTTATCTACTTGCTATATTTTCAGGATATCCCTGTCCAAAACATAGCTGGGCATAGTGTACTGTGAAATACATTTAGGAGATTATTTTATTATATTTTCATATTTCTTATTACTCAAAATGGAATTAGGAAAAATTTAAAGCACTTGCAATTTTTTAAAGATTGAGGTGTCAGAGCTAAGAGAAAATTAAAAAATAGAAAAAAGAGATGGAGCCTGAGATAGGTTTGTACATGCAACTCATGCTGTGGGGTCCTGAACTTGCAGTTTAGCTTGGTATTTTTTAACATCCAGTTGTAGGAGAAAAATTCCATTATGTGAACCCCAGGATTCCAAAGTTAAGAAGCAACCAGTTGCTCACAGAAGCAAAACTATTTTCAATAATATGAGAAAGGAATTGCTGCTGGGTGTCCTCATAAAGAAGACAAGATGGGCCACAGTGAGCAATATCCTCCTCAATATTGTAGAAGCAAATACTTTTTAAGGGATGCTTCTGTCAGTATTGGAAAAGATTTTCCTGGATTCATTAAGTGTGTCTGATGGTGGAGGAAGGAGGAGTCTAGAATTAGTGTCCCTGTTCAGTATTTTTTCCATTGTTCTCTGAGATTCCTGCACTGCTATTCTTCCTAAATTTGTGATGACATGGAAACCTTTTGCCTTTGCCTCTCTGTTGATAGATATGCCAGGTCTATGTCATTTGAGGTATTTACTCATTCATCCAGAAATCACTTATGAATAAGTTAAAGGGCTCTGGTAAAACAGTGGTGAATAGAAGAGACATAGCATCTGCCACCATGAAATTGAAAATTCAGTATGTAGAGACAGACAATAAATACGTCAACAAATAAGATCATTTTAGATAGTTATAATGAGTCATGAAAAATAAAACAGAATAAGGGAATATAGTATGGGATGGTGGTGGAGATACTAGCTAATTTATGTAAGATGGTCAGGGAAGGCCTTTCTCAAGCATTAATAGTTGAGCTCAGACTTGAATGATGGGAAGGCAAAAGGCATACACAGTTCATGGGGAACATGATCTCTCTCATCTCTTTAAGAGATGTAATGCCTGTTCTTACTCGAGGTATGTTAGTCAAAGGGAAAATGGCAGGATGTGGTTACTGTTTGGATACCACCCATCATCACGGTTTTGGTGATAGCGAGGATGATATAATCATTTACTGAAACAGCAAACACAAGGAAGGAGTTGATTTCCATGGGTTGGGACAAGAGGGAGATGAGAAGTTTATTTTGGACTTGTTGCATTTGAGATGCCTGTGAAAATGTCCAGTTAGAGGTTTCAGATTAATTAACTGTTGTATGTATTAGGAGCTCAGGAAAGCTGTGCGCAACAGATATGAGGTGAGGGGCAGGGACGCAGTTCTTGACTTTAGAAGTGGTAGTTGAAACCATGGTAGTGAAGAATGCTCGGGGAAAAGTTATGAAATTGAGAAAGCACCCTGGGCACCTAATATTTGACAGACAAAAAGAGTGGGAAAAGAAATAGTGTTGTAATGAGTACACTATTTCAAGGAGGGAGTGGTTAATGCTATTCAACATTATAAAGGGATCCATCAAGAAGAGAACTGAGACTTGACAATGGATCTAGCAATAAAAAAATTCATTGGTGAGAGCAGTTTCTATGAAGTGGTAGACAGATGGTAACAAAAATATAAACACATGTCTAAATGCACCAAATTCTAGACATTATTTATGTATATAATTTGATTTTGTATTCCAATTACACCTCAATGAAGCTAGATAAAAGGAAAAGCAATAGGCCGTAGATTCACATGTTTAAAAATAGAATTGAAAGAATCTTTTGTTCTTCAGATTTCAGCAATGAGTGTTTTCAACACTGCAAAAGAAGACAGAGAGAAGGAAAATAAGCAGGAGAGGGGAAAAGAAGAATGAGGAAACAGAAGGAGAAAGGTTAAGCGCACAGGAGTGTGAGTGTGGGAAACTGAACAGAAGGAGAGACTTGTCATTGAGGCCAGTGGTTGAGAAGACTAACATCATAAATTGATAAAGGGAGCATAGTCAGGGTGTTGAGATGGAATTTCTTATTTTTAATTATTTCTTTTTAATTGATACATGTAAAATATAAAAATGATATCCTATGTGATGTTTTGACACGTGTGCATTATGTAATGTTCAAAGAAGGTCAGACTATCTCTCTGCTCAAAGGAGATTGACCACATTAACAAAAACTAGAGAGTTCATTAGAAATGAATTTGTATTCTTAATGACTTGCAGCAAGGCTGGAACAAAGAAACTCAAATGCAAAGCACTGGAGCATGAGAGCTTGGTGATGTTGCAAGATGGCCTGGGTCAATGGCTGGTCAGCTTCAGCCCAGGAATCAGTTGTGATGCCACATGCCTGCACACTGGCTATGAAACCTCACAGCTATGGCACCCTCTGCTTGGTCTTAATGGGGCAAACATGAACTGGAAGAATCGGGGGACCATCAGGAATTAGTCATCCAGCTGTTCTAATGTATTCTGCATAGTTCCAGCATCCCATTTGTTTGTGAGCATTTGAACCTGTTCTACTTTTATCTTGTCCCTGTAACAGACAGAAAATCTTTAATGGACTATTTTGATTTTTACTCTCTGCTTCTACCAACTCCTGCAGTGCTTCTCAAATTTTAACCATGAGAAGAAAAAAAACAGCTGGGAATCTTGTTCCATGACACTTCTGACTGCCTAGGTCTGGTATGTGGTCTAAGATGTTCCCAAGTGTCCTGATGCTGCTGGTCTTTTAATCACACTTTGATTAACAAAGTTTCCAAACAGGACTTTCCTCAAAAGAGCATTCCTTCACTCACCTCATCCCTTGTCAGTATCTCCCACAGTCAGTGTGCTAAGACTGGAGTAGGGGTGGGGAACAAGAAGAAAAACAGGGTACATCAAAGAACAAGACATGATTCCTCTCCATTAAGGTACAGACAATGATACTATACATGAGTATAATAGAGAGATGGACAAAGGATTAAAGGAACACAGAGAAAGGACAAAATCTAACAGAGTTTTCTAGAAGGATTCATAACAGAAGTGACATTGAAATAGATCTTGAAATCTGAATTGGAAGGCAGCAGGTGAAGAGATGAAAGACTTTTGGGTAAACAGTGGTGAAAATAGGCTATGTTGTCAGTGAAAGCCAAGGTCACAAAGCCTTGTTTACTTCGCTAACAAATTGATCAGCAACCTTCTTTGCATGTTTACATTTATTAGCCAAACAAAAGATCAGGCAGCTATGTTGGTGGGAAGGTATCTCAAAATAACAGTAACTTCCCATTGATTCCAAACCACTATACATTCACATTCTTCCTGGATTGGGCAAAGACTGACCTGGAAGAAAAGTGGTACCAATCTGGGAGGAGGAGACAACAGAGGGGCAAAGCATTTTGACAGGTACCATTTTTACCAATTTAATGTTCTAATTACAAGCAGGAGTTATTTGTATTACAAAGTCAACATCAAGGCTCCAGGGTACTAGTATGGGTCTAATTTACTGTGAAAATCCATGTGGAATATGTAATGGAAAGAAACTGTTTCTCTTTAAAGACGGTACATGCTGGGGCTAAGGTTGTGGCTCAGTGGCAGAGCACTTACCTCACATGTGTGAAGCACTGGGTTCGATCCTCAGCACCACATAAAAATAAACAAACAAAATAAAGACACTGTGTCCATGTATAACTAGAAAATATTTTTTAAAAAAAAGACTGTACATGCTAGGGCCTTTAACCAATTTCTATAGCCTATGTTTCCTACCATCACAATCCAGAGAAAAGTCAGGTTCCATCTGTACAATGTATACATGCTATGCTTCTCTAGTTTACTAGGGTAAGAAGAGCAGGAAGAAAAGATAGAGAGACAGGCAGACAGACAGACACAGACAGAAGGAGGAAGCAAGGGAAGAAGAAAGGGAAGAAACAGGAAAAAGACATTAAAATATATTTTAAATAGATATTTTTTAAAAAGCACCTGGGTAGCTCCCCATGAGCAAAACCAGAATTTTGTAGAACAATCTGACACTCAATTTGTGCTGTATACAATAGGTAAGTTGTTGTTTTTAATTGCATATGGAGAGGTGGCATAATCCTTTCTTAGCTAAGACTAATATTAAGGCCTGTTCTGGCGAATTCTACCACCTGCAGCATGAATGTGTGGGGTATGCATATGATGACAAACAGGTCTCAAATAGCCCCAGTCAGCAGCTCTGAGTATTTGGTTATTGGCATTCAATTTCGCCCCCACTATAAAATTATCCACCAGGACAAAAGATTCTGCCCTTAATCACAAATCATTTTATTGGATTTAGTTGCATTTGGTCACACGCCTCCTTTTCCCAGTTGCAAGGAGCTAAATAACTGACTTGATTAAGTCTTCTATTATCGACCAATTTCTCTGGGCATAATGAAGCCATCCTACATGAATAGAAGTGAGCAGGTATGCTATGAGTTGCTGATTTCGACCTCTCACTGTAAATGACTGTGAGGATTCTGGGTAGTACCCCCTGAATTCATTGCTGGGTTTGGGCTATGTGCATACCAGTCTATGGTATTTGGCTACTAACTCCTGGACTTCTTAGGGCATGGCAGAACTGGCAAAAGAGGGGGCAAAGAACGGAGGCTGGTGGAGTATGACTAAAATTTTTCTGTGAGGCCTGAGGGACAGGGGAGGCAGACCTCTGGCCTCTCATCAGACAATGGAGTTGAGCAGCTGTTTGACACCTGGGTTCCAAGCCTCAACAAGTGGTTTCACTCCTTTAGGTCTTAAATCAATGAAGTGGAGGTACTAACAACTATCTCCCAGAAGTAGATATGAAGGTCCATTCATTCACTTCTTCATTTGTTTAACAAATATGTATTGGTTACCTACAAGTCCTAGTGAAGGAAGTTGGGCTACAGTCATGAAAAGAATTGACCACATGTTGGAATTTCTATTAGAGAAAACATCATAAGCAAATAAATAATGTGATCAAATAAGATCTCCTTATGGAGGTGGTATCTGAGATGAGACCTAAATGATGAGAAAGAGCCAACCCTGAAGAGATCACAGGGAACAGATTCCACTCTCAGAGAGTAGCATGAGCAAACATTGGAAATCTTGGCTCCACAGAACAGAAAGAAGGCATGAGGGTGCCAGAGTGCCCCAGAGGAATCTTGGTGACAGGACTGTAGAGACAGGAAGGCACCCACTGGACCAAGGAAATGTATGCAGATTTTATTTGAAGTGTGTTGGGAAACCACTGGAAGCTTTTAAGCATGAAAGGAAGATAATTTGGTTTATCTTTTTAAAAGGTACCTTTTGTTTCTTTGGGAACAATTAATTGGAAAGGCCAGGAATTGACATGGGGTGACCTATCACAGTGGTCCAAACACTAGAGTTGAATGAACCTCTTGGGTTATGTCTTTTTATTAAACAGCTGATTTTATTTAAAACCTTCCCTTCCATCCATCTGCCTCACTATCCAATTTTCCCTCACCCCATTTATTATCTAGTAGTGCCTAGGAACCACAGTTTCTCTTCCTTGGATATTCTGAGCAATAGAATGTGATGGGATGGAGGAATAGAGAGACTGAAAGAAAGGGAAGATGGATAATTTTTTTTTTTTTTTTGGTACTGGGGATTGAACTCAGGGGCACTCGACCACTGAGCCACATCCCCAGCCCTATTTTGTGTTTTTATGTAGAGACAGGGTCTCACTGAGTTGCTTAGCGCTTCGCCGTTGCTGAGGCTGGCTTTGAACTCGCGATTCTCCTGTCTCAGCCTCCCTAAGTGCTGGGATTACAAGCGTGAGCCACCGCGCCCGGCTGGCGGAAGATGGATAATTATAATGGCCCACGTAAGTCCTCAATGCCGAGTAGAGATTACAACACAAAGTCTGGTCTCCAACATTAAATGAATGAATGAAGGAATGAGCTGGTATATAAAAGTTTATTCTCAGAATGAGCAATCTTGGATCCTGTTGATTTTGTACTGAAGGAGTTATAAGCTTTGGGTTGAAGCATTTGCAGAACAAGGACTTAGAAACAATTTTTAAATAAGGTGGACTATGTTTAAAAAATAGGTTTGATTTTTTAGTAAGAAAAGACTCAGGGAATGTTTCAAAGATATTTAAGAAAGTCATTTTGTTGTGTACAACCAGAGAAATGAAAAGTTGTGCTCCATTTGTGTCCAGTGAATAAAATGCATTCTGCTGTCATATATACCTAATTAGAATGAATGAATGAATGAATAAATAAATAAAAATTTAAAAAACAAAAGTCATTTTGTGTGGACACTGAACACATACCTGTTGTTAATGATATGATAACTATGAAGGAATTGCATTACCTGTAAATAATTTCCTGATACACCAAATAACTTAGTAACCACCTTCCTAAGTTTTCCCCATCTCAATAAACTATGCCATGTTTGAGACATTTCCCCAAGCCAGAAACCTGGAAGTTATTCCAGACTCCTCTTTCTCCCTTACTACATCTTCAAGTTTTCAAGCCCCCTCAATTGTACCTCTTACACATCTTCTGATCCACTTAATTCTCACCATGCTGACTCCACCCTGTTATAGTCCACCATCATCTCTTGCCCA
This sequence comes from Xerus rutilus, assembly GCA_028644305.1. Classification (NCBI taxonomy): domain Eukaryota; kingdom Metazoa; phylum Chordata; class Mammalia; order Rodentia; family Sciuridae; genus Xerus; species Xerus rutilus. The sequence goes on from CM053417.1 coordinate 3,017,088, forward strand.
TCCTTCTGTGAATGCCTTCTAACTGATCTCTCTGCTTCTACTCTTATAAATCTATAATTCACTCTCTATTTAACAAAGTGACCTTTTTAGAGAATAAATCAGTTCATTTCTCTACCATACCTGAAGCCTTCTAATGACTATCCTTCCAGCTGCACCTTACAATCTGTCTCTTTGCTTCAGCTTTATTCTTCTGCTATAGTAGGGTTCATTTCTGCAATCTGGGGCTTCACATACTTGTGTCATTATGTCCAAAATGCTACTGCCTCTCTGCACTTCCGATGCTGCTCAGGAGGTGATATTAGCTTCGGAAGAGACATGCAAAAGGATGAGACAGGCAGAATTTATCAGTACCTACCCTCACCAGCAGCCAAGCCTCTAGCACTAGCAACTCTCCTTGATTTGAAGTTGGATGAAAAGATAAGGGAACGAAGAGGGTGATCAGATAATGAATGATGGAGTTCTGACCCATCTAGGATTATGTGGTGTCTCCTCGCTTAGTTGTTACTTTTCTTTCTTCAGCACCAGGAGTGGAAATCAGCCTAAACCAAAATAGTAACCTCTGTGTCAATGAAAGTTTTAGTTATAAGTAAGGGGACAATATTGCCCAGAGGGATTTATTCTTGACCAACCATTTGAGTCAGAGCACTGCAGAATACAAACCTGGGTTGAAGGCGTTTTAGAAAATACAAACATAATACATATTTTCTATGGTTTCAAAGGCCATTGTAGGGTAGGTGCTGCTCCTGATAACACGGTTTATGAGCAATATACACTCCTGAAGTCGCTCTGGTAATTCAGTTGCCTTGGAAACACAATGATGCGAGGAATGACACATACAGCTAATGGTTGCTGCTTATCCCTATTAAATGAAAAGCTTCATTCATCATGGTTTTGAAAATTCAGGTCCCTTTTTATCTTGATCCTGCTGCCTGGCACATTCTATTCTTATGCCAAGAGCCAGCAGCCGCCCTGCGTCTTTCCCTAAATGACGCAGAGCCTTTTTCTGGTCTTGGATTTTGCTACTCTGTAAATGGCTATTAACTTTTGACCTCAGTTTGCTCTTTGCAGAATACCAGGAAACAAGCAAATTAAGGGTATTGAGTGAATAAATGTTTACTTGTTGGTCCTATACAAAAAACGGATTGAGTTAAGAGTTTGAAGTATCTTCAGAAAGTCCTTCCTTTCTTGTTCAATGAATCATAAATTTAACCAGAAATGGATTAAGGAAGGAAGCTTCAACATCCTTTATGTAGTGTCCACCTGCCCTCTGTAATCTCATCCCCAGAACCAAAAGATATGGCCCACAACCTGGCCTCGACACTAAGACTGTGTGTGGAGAGTGAATTTGCATGTTCACCCCCCCCACAATCAAAATACATTCCAAATGCATGAATCCTCATTTTTGTTTCTTCCTTCACAGCTTGATTGAAGCTCACCATAGGCTTATGAGAACTAGGACCCCAGAGCCTTCTGGGAACTAAGCCCAGAAGCAAATCTAAAATTGTGGGAAGAAATCCTGAAGTCATGAGTGGGGATAAGGGGGCAGGGCTTGAGATATTGGCTTCTGGGATAATAAACACATGAAAAATTCTACTTTTGACCACCTTACAAGATTTTCCTATGCCTATGCTTTCTCAAATACTTTTTCATCATAGTTCTAGCCACAGGTGGAGCTATAAGATGTGTGGTTTCTGGCATATCAATCTCCAGAGGTCAATATGCCAGCCTTACTGTTTCTTAGTTGTATGAATTTCCACAAGTTACTTAACCCCTCTGAGCATTTATTTCCTTGCCAATAAAATGGGGACCATAACAACACCATTCCTTGGAGGTTGACAAGGATTAAATGAGATAATTGATGTAGAGCACTTAGTAAAACAGTCTAAACTCTTTGTGTACAATAAATGTCACCTGCTTCTATTGTTTTTTGTCATTAAAACAGATACTGAAATGGAAACTCTAACCTGACCTTCATTTAAACTTGCCCAGGTATGTCTGAGTATTTAGTCACTGAGTTCTCTGCCTCTCTTCTTACTGTCTATTCTTTGTTTCTCCTGAATCTTGCCAAATGTTACTGCTTTGATTCTGGCAGGAATTCTTTTTTTTTTTAAATGGACACAGTGTCTTTATTTTGTTTACTTATTTTTATGTGGTACTGAGGATGGAACCCAGTGCCTCATACTTGCGAGGCAAGTGCTGTGCCACTGAGCTACAGCCTTAGCCCCTCTCACAGGAATTCTTAAACTATGAATGGTAGGATTTATGGGGCTACTTCGAGGTCTTGATCCAGCCAGGCTTCTCAATGCAAAAGCAGAGAAAGTAGTTGATTGGGTCCAACCATACACTGAGTTAGTGGCAGAGCAGGGCCCAGGCTCTTGCTTCATGGATCAGACTGCAGTAGTTTGTCCACTCCACAAACTACTTCTCTATTATTCAGCTCCTACCGCTCCCCTTTGTCCCTCTCCTTAGGTCTCCTCTCCAGCCAGGACCCCCAGACAGTCAGTCTGTTTCTTAATTCCAACTCCATACTCTAGCCCTATCTTAAAATATCACTACTCTTATGTCAAGTAGAAAATATAGAACTGCACATTAAATAACTTCAGAGAAACTTCTACTGGTATTAGGAGGAACAAATGTTTTCAGCCAAAATACTTTTATATCTATGTGTATATTACGTCACACAGGCCATAAAATATGTGCCTAGGTCCTAGCCATTGCCACAAACATACTTTCTGCACTATTATTGTTCTCTGTACTTCATCCTCTTTTTTTTTCCTAATTGCCTACATTATTCTTTAACCAGGGCATAAGCAATGAACTAAAATTTCTGGATCCTTTTCCATTTCTTCCTCTCCTCCTTCTCCTTCTTTTTCTTTTCCTTTTTTTTGTTCTTTTCTTCTTCATTTGTAGTGCTGGGAATGGAATCCAGAGCCTCTCACGCTAGGCCAATATTCTGCCATTAAGCTACACCTGGAGCCCCATCCTCCATTTCTGTTAATCCCAAATTTAAGCCCAGATGTACTTGATATTAGCAATCACCATTAAATTTTCCTTTAAAATAGAGTCTATAGCCTATCTATAGCCTGTCATGTCTACTTTTCTATTTTACTTACTCTTTCCTTCTAGAAAGAGAGGTATGTGTACCTTTTCCTATTTTGAGATGTTCCATATTCTTGTAGTTTTGGCCTTCATATTGAAGTCAATATGATAAATATTCATTCGTTCAATGAATATCTATTCACCACTGTATCAATCAAGATATTTCAGGTTATCTTGTAGTAATAAATATTGTTCAACAAAAATCTTAGCACATTATTTAAACAAAAAATTTATTTCTTACTCCCACTACATATTCATCACTGGAAGCCTATATCTTACTATGTGTCTTGAATGCCAAGACAGAAATAGCTGGTGAACAGCACTAATGACTACCAGGAACACTTGCTACACACTAAACACTGTGTCAGAAGCAGAGGATATGAAAGTAAACAGGATACACCAGGTCGTGGCCCTCACAAGCCTACCCTTCCTATGTATCTGAGGGGGTGTGGAAAAGGGAAGGTAATCAACACTGAAAATTAACTGTGTATCTGACGAGAGAAGTGCAGGATGCTATGGGGTATGTAACAGTGGAGCATCGAGCTACCCCAGTCTGGGAGGAGAAAGGAGACCCCATGCCAAGCCTCAGCAACTGATATTTGCAGTGAGACTAGAAGGAGAAACTGGTTTTACCTGAATATGGTTGTGTTCCTAACATGCCCCTGCTAGCTGGGCTTTTGTTTCCAGCTAGAGGATGGAGCAGAAGAGATTTGAGTCTTCAGGCTTGATTCAGGCAGTTATTCCTTCCTGTCGGGCTCTCATTCACATCCAGCTTGGCTGCCCTCACTTTAGTAGTAGCCTGCTCTGGGGGTGCTGAGCACCTATCATGATAGAAAATACAGGGTGAATCGTAAGCCAGGAGACTTGGACCAACTCACTAGCTCTATGGCCTTGGACAAGTGAATTTACCTGTCAGCCTCAGTATTTCCATCCATAAAATGGAATCAATAAGTAGTTCCTACTACTCAGTCTATTAAATTCACATTGTCTGTACATGAATGTCTTCATAGCCTTTCCACAGATTTACCTTAAGGCTTGGGCTACTGATGTAATAGAAGTTTCTGCAAGCATGTGCCCCAGGGGTTGCAGCTGAGAGTGATACAACCTCCTAAGAGACATTTGAAAGTGATGGAGTATTGTAGTTTTCACAATTCCTGAGGGAATACAATTGGCATTGTGTGTGTGAGGGGGTAAATGTTCTATTATTCAAAGGATAGTCCCATACAACAATCCTTTCACTCAAAGTGCCAATAGTGCTGGTTGGGAAAATTTTATACTGATGCTCTTTGACTTAAGACAGCTGACATTCCTGATAAACCCATTGTCAGTTAAAAACAGTGTGAGTTAAGAATGAATATAGCCAGGCACGGTGGCTCAAGCCTGTAATCCCAGCACTTAGGGAGGCTGAGACAGGAGAATCGCGAGTTCAAAGCCAGCCTCAGCAACAGCGAGGCGCTAAGCAACTCAGTGAGACCCTGTCTCTACATAAAGCACAAAATAGGGCTGGGGATGTGGCTCAGTGGTCGAGTGCCCCTGAGTTCAATCCCCAGCACCAAAAAAAAAAAAGTGAATATAATACACTTAACCTACATAGCCATCATAGCTTAATCACCATGGCTTAGAACACCATATACAGTAGAGTATCATTTGCTTCTCCTTGTGATCACATGGCTTGCTGCTGCCACCCAGCATCATGACAGTATCATATGGCAGGGCATTAGCCAAGGAAAAGATAGAAAATCAACATTTGAAAAGTGATTTCTACTAATTATACTATCATAAACTTGAAAAATCTTTAAGTGCAACTTTCATATATTGAGGACGATCTGTACCCCATTTGCCATCAATCTCCCAGTGAGTGTGAGAGCAAACCTCCAGATACCCTGATAGAATGCCTCCCCAAAACTTTGGGAAAGTCTTCTGCCTACAAATTCTAGAGCATCTAATGCAGTTCTTAATGACTTGGCCTGAAAATTGTATTGGTCAAGATAAAGTAGGTTTCATTGTAGCAACAACTTCAATATCTCAATGGTTTAAAACAACCAAGTTCTAGTCTCACATTACATATCCATCATCAGTTCGAAGGGCTGCTTTGCCCAATAACATCCCTCCAAGCCTCAAGCTGATGGAACAGTCAGTGCAGAAATAAACAGAAAAATTAACAAGAAAATAAGATCAGATGGTGTTAATTACCCTACAAAGAATTAAAACAGTTATGTGATAGAGAAAGGCTGCTTTATTTTTACAGCTTTATTATGCTAATGACTGATAAATTGAACTTATGTTTATTTGGAGTAGGAAATGTGATATTTTGTTATATGTATATATTGTGAAATAATTACCCAATGAAGTGAATTAATATGCCCATCACCTCACATAGTTATCATTTTTTTGTGGTGACAACACTTAATTCTATTCTTTCAGCAAATTCCAAGCATACATTATTAACTATAGTCACTATACTATATTTAAGATTTCCAGTTCTTATTCATCGTATAACTTGAAGTTTATACTCTTGGACCAATATCTCCCACCCCATCCCTGACTACCTGACCTTGGAGCTAACATTCTATTCTCTCTTACTATGAGTTCCACTTTTTTGTAATTCACATATGCCTTGATCTGTTTGTACTGCTATTTAAAAAAAACACAACAGGCTGAGTAATTTATAAACTATAGAAAATTATTTATAATTGTTTTGGAGGCTGAGACACCTAAGGTCAAGGAGCCAGCAGAGTTAGTGTTTGTTGAGGTCTCACTACTTCCAAAATGGTATCTTATTGCTGCATTATTCTGAGGGCAAAAATACTGTATCCTCACATGATATAAGGGATAGAAAAATGGTAAACTCAAAGCCTAAATAGTACCTTTTATAAAGTATTAATCTATTCACCTGGGGAAAACTCTCAGGGTCTTATCACCTCCCCACCTCTTAATACTGTTGCATTAGGGATCAACTTTAAATACAAATTTTGGAGGGCACACCAACATTCAAACCGTAGCAACATATAAGTGAGAAAATTCAGCATTGGTCTTTCTGTGCCTGGCTGATCTCGTTTAGCATAAGGTCTTCCAGGTTCATACATGTTGTCACAAATGGCAGGATTTCATTCTTTTTAATAGCTGAAGAGTATTCCATTATGTATATATACCACATTTTCTGGATCCATTTATCATCTGATGAACAGTTAGGTTGATTCCATTTCTTGGCTATTAATAATAATGCTGCAATGAACATGAACATACAGACATCTCTTTGACATTTTATTTCCTTTGGACATATAACCAGAAGTGGAATTGCTAGTTCACAGGGTAGTTCTATTTTTAATATTTGGAGGAGTATCTACTGTTTTGCATAATAGCCATACCAATTTGTACTCTCAACAACATTGCACAAGAGTTTCCTATCTTCAGGGCAGGTGTGGAGGCACCTAACTGTAATTGTGGCAATTTGAGAGGCTGAGGCAGGAAGATGGCAAGTTCAAGGGCGGCCTGGACCACTTAGTGAGATCTTGTCTCAAAAGAAAGAATAAAAAGGGACTGAGGATATAGCTCAATGGTAGAATGCCCATGGGTTCAATCCCCAGCAACACACACACACACACACACACACACACACACGTCTCTTTTCTGCGTAGCCCAAGGAAGTTTGTTGCCTTTCTAAGGAGGGGTTACTTGAACAAAACTCAAGGAAAATGAGAGAGTGAACCATGCCCATATCTGAAAGCAGAAGTTCCCAGGCAGGGTGAACAGCACATGTGAGATCATTATCCATTCTCACAATGAGAATGAGGAAGAGCAAGGAGGCCAGAGTAGAGGGGGAATCACAAGTCAAGAGAGGAGGGCAGCAAGTTCTACAGCATGGAGAGTCTTTTGGGTCACTGTAAAGATTTGGGTGCCTTCTCTGTATGAGACAGGTTGGGGGATTATAGGACTCTAAGCAGAGAAGGAATATGATCTGACTTGTTTTTGAAAAATTATTTTGGCTGCTATGTGGAGACTAGATTAGAGGGGCAGGAGTGGAAGCAGGCAGCCAAGGTGAGAAGTTGAGACAGTTGTTGAGGAGAAAGCCCTCTGTACTATGCTTTGCAGCAAGAAGTGAACAGGATGTGGCTAATCAGGCTGGGAGAAGGTGCTCTCGGTAGACAGAAACACCTTTATGGATTTTTTCTGATGCTCTTTTCTTTCTACAAGTTCTTTTGTTTGCCCAAGAGTAACAGAGGCCAGGAATATGGAACACAGAGGCCCCTGATGTGATGGAGGCTGAAGCCCTGGCTTCTACTCCTACTCTGCCATCCCTCATTTGCTGAGGGATCTGTGACAATTCTCTAGCTATCTGAGAACATAATTTCTCATTCCTTCCCTGGTTGTGGGACAAAGTGCCACACAGAGTGCCTGTGGTGAGGGTAAGTTTTGCACTTTGCAGAGCAGTGTCCCCATGCCACGTTCCTATGGTCACTGGGTATTGGGCTCCATGATCTTTCTCTCCTGGCCTTTTGGTGCCTGTTGGGATTGGATTTCTGCAACTATGGCAAGCAAGGTGTTTCTATGACCTTGGATGTTGTTGGGACAGAAATTAAACAGCTTGGAGCATCATGTCTTCTGGGAATTTTTCCTCCTAAAGAGAAGACCACCTAGTCAGAGACTAAAGACATTTGCAGACTACAGAACTTAAAATATTGAACAAAATACTGATCCACAATAATAGCAGCTGATATTGACTACTTACTATGTCCCAGACACTGTATTAAGTGCTTACAAACCAGAGCTCCATACCAAAATTAATACATGAAATGAAATGTAGTGGAAATACCTGGAAGAAAAAATTAGAGAAAATTAAATAAAAATGACATTCTATGAACTGTATTCTGTCCATCTGGAATCATTAATCCTATAATCATTTCTATGATGCCTACTCTGGCCAAGCATCTTGGATGCCACCTCTGTGCTCCAGGCTTTGGTGCAAAGTTTTAGAAGTGCTGAACATGCATGTTGGAACTAGGTAATTAAGATTGTTTCTTTGACAGTACTTGCTGCCATACACTTCCCATCTGAACCTGTGCCCTGGCATTGAACCAGCCGGAGTCTTTTACAAAGGCCTTTGTCAAGTGGCAACCTCCTATAACTTCTTTGCTCCTTCAAAATGGACAAGAGGAACTTAATAAAGGTACTCAGAAATGGAATGCCAAAATTCAAGATATCTTCCCCTTGCCCATGACAATACCTCAACTTTCCATTTTCCGTTTTTGACCTAGTAGAGATGAAGGTCATCCTTCAGTTTTTTCTAAATATTTACCTATGAGCTTGTGCTCCTTGGAACATTCCTAAGAGGTGGCACAAATCCTGAGATCTACCTGAACTAGACGCACTGGGGTGAAAGATGGTGAGGCGCATCCATCAGTGTGTGCAGGAGGGAGAAGGGCAGGTGAAGAGCAGCCTGGCCTGGGGGAGATGGAAGCCAGACCTGCCTGTGCCACTGCTGTCCTCACTGCCATTGCACTTCCATACTGAAAGAAGCCTTCCAGGAAGGCTCTACACTTTGGATAAAGAGCAGCTGGCAGTGAGAAAACAAAAGAACAAAGAAAAAATAGTAGATGGTGATTTCAGAAAACTGGTTTGAAATAGTTTTTCTGTTGAATATCAGTGGTGGTTCATGAAGTAGAACATTAAGGTTGGCTCAAAGACTACCCCTGCTAGTGTCTCCCATTAAGAAGGGGTGATTTTGAGCTGTCTCTTGGGGCATAAGCTCCCATTTTCTAATGCTCAGGAGTCCTACTACCTTGTAGAATCATTCCCAACCAACTGTTATCTGGGCTTCTTTCCCTGTTTCCATTCCCTACAAGCCCAGGAACAGTGAGGAGAAAACCTGGCATCTTAAACTTAAGTTTGTGAGCTCATGGCAGTTGCTTCTAAATCAGCCCCAGCAGGATGGTTATAGTGAATGACTCAACCCAGGTAAATGCATAAAAAAATTTTATGTATAGATATATAGATAAAGAAACAGAGACATATTTATTCAAGGGTATTAGTTGACAGGAGTATGAAGGCAGAGAAGTCCCATCATCTGCTGAATGAAAACTGGAATCCAGGAAAGTTGGTGGTATAGCTTGAAGGCCCGAAAATCAGAGGGCCAAAACACATTCTAGTCTGGATCTAATGCATGAGAACTGAGAGCACAGAGAGCAGAAGATCGACTTTTTAGGCACAGAGCTACATCAGCCTTCTTCCAGCTATTTAAAAAAATTAGGTCCTAAACATATTAGATGATGTCCACACACATTGAGGGCCATCTGCTTTATTCAATCCACCCATTCAAATGTTAATCTCTTTTAGAAACAGCCTCACATGCTCATAAATAATGTTTAATCAGGTATCTGGTCATCCTGTGACTCAGTCAAGTTAACATATAAAATTAACCATCACAATTACTAAGGAAGGAATCTGAAGTGAGGTCGAACCTGATTTCACTTCTGACTGGTTATGTAGACTGACATTAGTCCCTGTCTCTTATCCAAGTTTTACTATTCTTACAGGTACAATAAAGAAATAAGGTAAAATCTGAGAGTCTTCCCATTCTGCATCTGGTATGCTGGAATGCCAGGAGTTAAGGATGTCCTGTTCATCTTTGCCATGCCTGTCATCCCATATCCCTACTCTAAGGATATTGATTACTCTAAGGATATATGATTGAGCTATGCCATTCACATAGACCAGACTCCTTTCTATATTCCCACAATGTCAGAATTTATTGAATATCAATAAATTTGCAAACTACATCACTTTCATTGGCCTTAATTCACTAAAATACTCATGGTTCACTTGGTAGCCATGAGTAAAATAATCACAAGTTCTTTTATTTTGCTTTAATCTTAGTTACTAATAATATCTATAACACAGAAGTCACACATCACACTTCACACAATGATATACAGGATACAGAATGGCTAAGAAAGGGTTAAGGTGACCAGAGTCTTTAAGAGGCAGAGCTGAACTCAAAGGTTGAGAACAGATACAAATGCAAAAGAGTCAATACAAGTGGTCAGACATTTTCAAAGGAATCCTCAACCCAAAAAACTTTTTCAAGGTGCAGAGCTGTTCAGAGCTGAACTTGTTCTAGGTGAAAAGGTAGTCAGTATTTTTATGTGTTTCAGGAGAGGGGGTTGCATTCAGTGGTCTGTAATGTCTGATAGGCTCACTGACCTGAATCTTTCTGATATGGATTTGATACTCCAATATATCCATGTGCTTCTGATTCAATGATATAAGTTTACAGATGGTATTTTTATTAGCAGAATTATTTATCAGTTTGTGCCTCATTATTGTACTGTGCAGCTAGAGTATATTTTTTACAAGTTCTATGTGCCCAACATCTGTTTGTTTATCTATTCACCCAGACAAGTTACCAAGCCATTCTGCCTTAGCTCTTGCACTCAAAATGGACTTGTTCATGGCAAATTCCTGTTTTATAAAATGGAGTAACTCAGGGTTAGACACAGCCTCAAAATTATTGTTCTATGCATCATGGGTGAACTCAGAGCAAGGCACACCACCCTCAGATTTACTGGCCTCCAGGCCTTATGCAAAAAAGGTGCCCTGGTTGGGTTCCCATCAACTCATCATCAGTTCCACAAATGCCTAAGGGAGAGCATTTAATCTCAGAAAAAGGTATTTGATCTTTCCATTACTGAGTCCTGGTAATTGCCCCGCAAAACTCTAAAAGCTGTTAAAATCATCCTATTACTTTGAGGTGTTTTGCCAACAAGAAAATGAACAAAATTGTTGCTCTTTTATTCTGCAGGTTGTACAACTGAAGTTATTCCTTAGTAGAGCCAAGATCAGGATTGGAGCCAGGCTGAGGGCCTCATGAGGTTTGAAATCTGACAAAGCCTTTGGAATCTGATGTGGCCATCCCTTTGGCAGTGTACTCCTTCTTCCTCATTGGGTACAAAGCAATGAAATCTCCATCAGAATTGTGCACTGCTAGTACAGGGTAGTGAACTGTATTAGAATCTGAAGATTTCACACGGCCCCTTTGTTTCTTGAAAAGAACCATGCCACATACACACCTGGCTGTCCTATAGACAGCATAAATAAACTTCGTTGTGGCCAGCCTGACATATCTCCTCCTCCAGGACTCCCCATTTCAAAGGTGGTGACTTCATCCTCCTAGGAGAATCCTAGGTGGCATCCTGACAACTGCCTTCCTCCTTTATCTACCTTGTTTTGTAACTGGGGAAAAATCATATCTATTTCATGTCCTTGATATATCTTGAAATATATCAAATGAATATATATATATATATATATATATATATATATATATATATATATATATATCCAATGAATGAGGACTCTGCAAAGACCTGTGGCACTGAAGTTTACAAAATCCTCCAGGTAAGAACCAAGACCATGTCCTTTCACCTAGACTAATTGCATTTGTGACCAGCTCCTAGGATATGAGACTAACAAATCAGTGGTTGGAGACTGGGATGTCACATAAATGTGCAGGATGGTTTGCCAAATCACTCTCTCCTTCTGTCGCATCTGTCTGTTTACACAGGTAGTTGGACCTTGCCTACAGATGAAGGTGCAGAACAGGCAGAGGATTACTCATCCGTTCAAGACACAGCCAGGATTCTTCCCCATCAGAGAGCTGTGCTTGGAAGAGGTACAAATAGCTTCAATTTCCGGATCTTTAATGACTCGAACTGAGTAATAACTTAGATCTGCTTCATAGCTGCTGCACTGAGGGCCCCAAAGCCCCAAGTTTTATGTCTGGGATAAGACTTGTCCTCAGGATCGAACCTGAATCCTCGAAGCTCCAGAAAGGGGCCTGATGAATAGGCCAAGCCATGGTATTCTTCAGGAGGGACAGAACATTGCTGAGCTGAACCCCAAATCAATGAAGCAGAAAAACCCCCGGTGTGGTTTTGGGTATATTGTTGCCTATGGTGGCATCATAAAGGTGTCCCAGCTCAGACTGCTGCATAAGGGGATCAAGCAACCACAGCTGGATTTCAACTTCCTGCTGGAAGTTTCAGAGCACCCTGTTCTCTTCAAAGCTATGGTATGTTTAACTACAGGCATGTAGGACAATTACGGGACAGAAAGCAAAGAAAATCATAAAAATCATGTTTCCAGTCCCAGAACCTGAGTTCTGCTTTGTTACTAGGATAAACCAAAATCATAAGAAACTCAAGTCCTGTGCCCAGAAAATGTGGAGAGATGGCCAATGATGACTAAGCCACAGAAAGGACAGTGAGGTCACAGAATGCAAGCTCATTCCCACAAAGGCAGAACTGAATCCATCCAACTGGATGGCCCATAGTATCTTCAAATTCAAAATTTAATTTCAGATTAATCTTCTCTTTTCAAATCTTCTGCTTCATAGTCACTCTTGAATCTAAGAATGACAACAACATTTACCCATCTACTAAAGCCTGGATAACATACCACAGTAGATTCAGTGGGACATATAATGTAATTATGTTCCCCTTTTCCTGAGGGGAGGGTGACTGGAATAACTGGCAGTGCCAGTTAATGATGCAAGGGCAGTGGTAAAGGGGATCTTCATTGAGAAGATATCCTTTTGTCCAAAATGTAGGCAAGCCTGAGCAAAACTGAGGTGGCACATAACCTGAATACAAAACAGATCCTGATTGGGACATCTGCATCTGGTAGCACGTTTCTTACTTTCTGAAGTTCGGCCACAATTAACTTCTGTTTTCTTCTAATTTCACAGTTTAAAAACGATGTGGCTACTTAAATGTAAATTTAATTTAAGTGAATTAAATAAATTGAGGTTAATTTTATTTTTGACCAAGATGAAGTAGCAGGGACAGGTTTCTCTTTCTACCTGAGAAAACAAAAATATATGAAACAAAGGTTTTGAACACACTAGATATCAGTCAACAAAGGACGGTCCTCCCAGTGCAGTAGGAGACAGTGGTGAGCACTTGAGAATGTTTTCAGGGTGTGATCCAAGGAGAGCAAACCTAGACAGAGTCTGACAGTATCTCTGAGTTGAGGAGAGACAATGGAGAGTCTGGGTAGAAAAGACAGCTGGAGTTCATAGCGCAGAGAATTACAGAGGAGATTCACAGAGAAGAATCCCAGAAAACTGCAAAGGGTCCACCTCAAGTATTTGGTGAGTCCTGATCAGCACATACATATGAAGAAACTACTCAAGGCTGGGGTAAGAACAATCTAAAAGAACAAGAGTGAACACATCACTCACACATCCTGGGAAATTCGTAATGCTCAGAGCATTGGGCAGAGTATGCAGTAGTGTCTTGCTTCAGAAGTGGGAAATTAGTACTCCAAAATGAGCAATGCCCCACTCTTGCCTAACAAGTCTCTAAAGCAAGACCCAAAAAGATCACATCATTTCTAATTAACTTAGCTGCACCCCAGGGTGAAATTCAAGGATGTTTGTAGGAATACAAAAAATTCCCAGCCCCTGACAATGCAAAACCAAAATATCTAGTTCCAAACAAACAGTAGCTGACATACCATGAACCAGAAAAATCCAAACAATAACAAAAAGAGAAATCAACCAGTTGAAACCAAAACAGAACTGACACAGTGTCAAAATAAGAAGATAAGGACATTAAAGAAATGATGATTATGGTTCCATTGGGTAAAAAAGTTAGGTAGAGGCATGAAAGATGTAAAAAGGCATAAATCAAACATATAGATCAGATAAAAATACAATGTATTAGATTTTAAAATGTATTGTATGAGATTAACAGACTAGATGTTGCAGAAAAAATAAAAATGAACTTGAAGATATAGGATGAGAAATCATCCAAAATGAAAAGCTTAGAAAGATGATAGTTAAAAAAAATAGCAGAGCATCACTGAACTGTAGAGCAACCTCAAGGAGCCTGATATATATATAATTAGAGTCTTTGAAAATTATGAGGGACAGCAGAAAAATTATGTAACAAAATAATGACCAAGATCTTTTTTTAAAAATTTGATGTAGGTATAAACCAACTGGTACAGAAATATCAGCATACATCACCAGTAAGAAACATGAAATATATAGCAAGGACTATCATAGACAAATTCTGAAAAACAGTGGTAATACCAACTCTGAAAAGGAAACAGAGATATCTTACATTTAGAGAAATAAAGATAAAGATGCCTTAAGATTTCCGTTGGAAATAATGCAAGTGAGAAGATGTTGAGTAATATTTGGAAAAATCCCTGTCAACTCAAAATTCCATGTCCAGGAAAAATATCATTCAAAAATTGATATGAAAATAACTAGGACAAAATAGGATAAAATGAAGGCTTTTCCAGCCATACAAAAGATGAAAGGTATACTCCGTACAAGACAGGTTACAGAAAGAAAATAAAAAACAGAAAGAAAATAATGAACAGATAGAAAGGTGAATACAAATGATGAACAGCACAATAAATGGTAACATACTAGCCGGGCGCGGTGGCACAAACCTGTAATCCCAGCACTTTGGGAGGCTGAGACAGGAGAATCGCGAGTTCAAAGCCAGCCTCAGCAATGGCGAGGTGCTAAGCAACTCAGTGAGACTCTGTCTCTACATAAAACACAAAATAGGGCTGGGAATGTGGCTCAGTGGTCCAGTGTCCCTGAGTTCAATGCCCAGTACCACACACACACACACACAAAAACGGTGACATACTACTTATTACTATTCAAAACATTAAAAATAGTAATATATTTTAAGCACAAAAAAATGATAATGAGCTGTGAGATTTATAACATATGTAGAAATAAAATGTGTGTCAAAAATAGCACAAAGGCTAGGAAGGGACAAATGGAAGTATACTTACAAGGTTCTCATTGCATGCATTAAATAGTATAGTATTATTTGAAAAGAGACCACTAGGTTAAAAATAATTACTAAGAACTTTAAAATAAGCACTGAAATAACAAAACAAACACCTATAGTTAATAAGTTAAAAAAATGAAGCCAGGCACAGTGGCACATGCCTGTAATCCCAGCTACTCGGAAGGCTGAGACAGGAGTATGGCAAGTTGAAGGCAATCTCAGCAACTTAAGTGAGGCCCTAACCAACATTGTGAGACCCTCTCTAAAATAAAATATAATAAAAAAGGCTGCTGATGTGCCCATACAAAAGAGGAGAAAGAAGGAAAAGGGGACCAAAGAACACATGGGCAAGTGGAATAAAGATAGGAAGATAATAGATTTAAATTATAAATATGACAACTAAAAAGCAAAGACTATCAGACTGGATGAAGAAGCAAGGTCCAAAACTTATGTTGCCTATTATAAGCACATTTATAAATACAAATGAATACTTTTAATAAAGGGATGGAAAACAATATACCACACAAAAACTAATTGCAAAGGAAACTAGAATGGCTATATTAACATAAAACAAAGTAAATTTCACAGGAAAAATATTTGTAGGGATAAATAATCTCATTTAATAATATTTAAATGTTCACTTCATCAAAGGATATAACAATTCATAACATTTATGTATTTTGTAATAGAGCTTCAAAGTACATGAAGAAAAAGTGGATAGAACTGCAGCTTTAAAAAGGCACATGCACAGTTACATTCAGTACATAGAAAATCAGTAAAGATGCAGAATTTAGCAACATCATCAACCAAACATGACCTAACTGATATTTATAGAACAGTTCACAGACAACAGCAGAATACACATTGTTTTAAAAAGTGTGCATGAAACAACTACTAAGATACATGACATTTGGGGCCATAATTAAATTTAAAACCAATACAAACTATTTCTGAAAACTTCCCAAATATTTGGAAATTAACTAAAATATTTCCAAATAATTCATGGCTCAAAAAAATTAAAAAAAGAAATTAGAATGTATTTTTTAACCAAATGAAATTGAAAACAAGACATATCAAAATTGTGGGATGTCTCTAAAACTATAAGCTTGGGGAATAATTTATAGAATGAAATGCCTGTATAAAAAAAAAAGATCTCAAATTTCTGACCTCAGCTTTGACCTAAAGAAACCAGAAAAAGTAAAACACATGAAATCTAAAGTAAGCAGAAGAAATGAAATAATAAATAACAGAGCACAAATCAATGAAGTTCAAATCAATAACTCATCCTTCCACCTTTTAGCAATGAAGAACGGACAAAGTAAATCTAAACAAGCAAAAGGAAGTAATTAGGATTACAGTGAAAATTCATGAAATAGTAATTAGAAAAATAATAGAAACAATTCAATGAAATAAAAAATGTTTCTTTGAAAATATCAATAAAATTGACAAAACTTTGGTTAGATTGATGAATAAAAACAAAGACTAAAATACTTTAAATTGAAATTGAAGTGAAGCTATCCTAGTGATCTTACAGAAATAAGAATAATAAAGGAATACTATAGAAAAAAACATACACCAATAAACTAGATAATTTTCATGAAATGAACAAATTTATAGAAAGAAACCTACTACCAAAACTGATTCAAGAAAAAAAACTCTTAATAAAAGTGAAGAGATTTAATTAATGCTACCCACAAAGAATAAGCCCAGGCCCCATTTTGCAAAACATGCAAAGAATTAAAACCATTCTTCACAAAGTCTTCCAGAAAATAGAAGAGAAGGAGACACTTCTCAACTCAGATTTATGAGGCCAGCATTAACCTGAAACCCAAACCACATATCATAAGAAAACCATAGATCATCATCTTCTATGAATATGGAATCATATACACATACAAACATATACACAAACTCAAATCTCAACAAAATACTAAAAAACTATAATGCACCTATAAAAATGTGGGGGATAAACAATGTTCAACCAATATTTTAAAAATTAGAATGGATTAATTTTCAATAACATAAACAACTTAAAATGCTAGAAAAGTAAACCTAGGAAGATATAAAACAAACTATAAAGCACAACCAAGTGATATTTATCTAATGAATATAAGGTTGGTTTAGCATATGGAAATAAATTAATATAACACATTGTATCAATAGAAGAAGGAAAGAAGGAAGGGAAAGAAAAAAAAGATGTTAAAGCATGTAGGTAGAAAAAGAAAAATGTTTTTTATTTGCAGACAACCTAATTATCTACGTAGAAAATCTGATTAAGTCTAAAAGTAATCTTCTAAAGCTAGTAAGTAACTTGGATAAGTTTTGTAGTCCCAATAACAGTTTCCTGAAGATGTTCACATTCCAATTCCTAGAACCTGGGAATATGTTACTTTACAAGGCTAGAGGGATTTTGCAGGTGTGATTAGTGTAAGGTTTTTGAGGTGGGAACATTGTTCTGAATTATCCAGATGACCAAATGTAATTATAATGGGTAGGAGAGGCAGACTCAGAGAGAAGGAGAAAGATTGGAAGATGCTATGATGCTAGTTTTAAGATAGAAAATGGGGCCATGTGTCAAAAAATGCAGACTTCTGGAAGCTAGAAAAGGAAAGGAAACAAAATTCTCTCTTAAAAGTTCCAGAAGAAATGCAACCCTGATGACACCTTGTTTTCAGCCAACTTGAGATTAATTTGGGCCTTCTGACCTCCAGAATTATAAGATAATAAATTTATGTTTTCTTAGTTTAGTTTTTTTTTTTGGTGCCAGGGATTGAACTCAGGGGCACTCGACCACTGAGCCACATCCCAGCCCTATTTTGTGTTTTATTTAGAGACAGGGTCTCACTGAGTTGCTTAGCGCCTCGCCATTGCTGAGGCTGGCTTTGAACTCGCAATTCTCCTGTCTCAGCCTCCCTAAGTGCTGGGATTTCAAAAGTGAGCCACCGTGCCCGGCTTAAATTTATGGTTTTTTAAAAACTATATTTTAATGTGTTTAGCTGTGGCTGTATCTTTAATTTTTAATATGGTGCTGAGAATTGAACCCAGTGTCTCAAACATGCTAGGCAAGCACTCTACCACTGAGCCACAACCCCAGACAAAATTTATAGATTTTAAAGCTACCAAGCTTGTGGTAATTTGTTTCAGCAGGCATAGGAAACTAATACAGCAATTTTCAGTAGATAAAATCAATAAACTGAAATTAACTGTTTAGACATATAATGGCAAAACACTCAGAAATTCAAATATTCAGATACAATTTACAGTAGCTTCAAAAACTATGAAATACATCTGAAAAAATGAAATATTTATATGCCAGAAATTATAAAACATTGCTGAGAAAATGAAAGACCCAAATAAGTAGAAAGATATACTGTGGTCCTTAGTGAGAAGGCCTAACATAGTTAAAATGTTAATTTTCCCCAAATTATTGTGTAGATTCAATGCAATGCCAATCAAAAAATCATAAAAAGAATATTTTATGGAGAAAGGCAATCTGACACTAAAGTTATGTAAAAGTATGCACCTAGAATAGCCAAAAGAACTACAAACAAAAAATAGAATACCATAAAATCCCCTTGGGAAGAGAATGTTACTAACACTTGCTGGGATCCCCAAGTAGGACCTACAACAGTGGGCATGCACAAGTATGCAGAACCTCCAACATGGCCTCCCACATAGTTGATATGCCTAAAAGTCCCCAGTTCAGTTTAAATTATCATTTCCTGTCTCATTTCAACTCTAGCATCATGCTTACTACCTATAGTCTGGCCCATGTTAAGTCACCCTTGGATGATGGCAGGAAGGTAGAACATGCTTACTAAAAATGTTGTGGTTTGTGCTGGAAGTAGAATAATAAATTGCTTATCACTATTGCTGAATATAATCATTCTACAAAATGCCATCCCTGCATATTCATTAGGATGGCTGGTAAAGACCTATTAAAAAGACCAACAATAACGAATATTGATGAGAATGAGGAGCAACTAGAACCTCATACATTGCTGGAGGGAATGTAAAATGGTACATCCACTATAGAAAACAGTTGACAGTTTCTTTTAAAGTTTACTATAGAGACACAACATGGCCCAGAATTTTCATTCCTATGTATGTATCCAAATGAAATAAAAACTGACATCCACACAAAAACTTACACTCAGGGGCTGGGGTTGTGGCTCAGTGGTAGGGCGTTTGCCTTGTATGTGTAAAGCACTGAGTTCGATCCTCAGCACCACATAAAAATAAAGATATTGTGCCCATCTACAACTAAAGAAATATTTAAAAACTTATACTCAGAATTCATAATAGCATTATACATATTAGCCCCAAACTGGAAAAACAAATAAATGTTCATCAACAGGTGAAGGAATAAACAAGATGGAGTAAAAAATGGATCATCGATGCATCCTACAACATGAATGAACATCAAAAATATTGTCATGAAAAGAAGCCAGAATATTGCATGAAAGAAGCCCGAAAAGAAAAGAAAATATCTGATTTTGTGGATGTGAAAGTAAGAAGGACAAATCTAGTCTATAGTTATAGAAATCAGATTAATGACTACATCGAGGGATGGAGCATTGAATGGGAGAGGATATGAGGGAAGGAATATATTCCCCTTCTTGAATCTGGTTGTTATTATACAGTTTTATACATCTGTAAACTTTAATTTATATCTGCATATATTCAATTAACACTTGTATACTGCATATGAACCATACTTCAATAATTGTTTTTAAAATAAGTGAGTGCCTATGCTCAGGTAAATCAAGTAAATATATGGTGCAACAAACAGTTTTATTGTGTACTATGTGCCAGGCAGTATTTTATGTGTTTTATGTAAAGTAATTCAATTTAATTCTCCCAACAACCTTATAAGCGTTTGTTCCTTCTACCTGGGTAATCCTTCACAAGTTATATGGTTTCACTTGGGCCAGGTTTCCATCTGTTAAATTAAAACACTTATAGTGCAATGAAGCAATAGCTCATCACTTTAAAACAAAAGGATACTGGAAGGTTTCCTGGAGTCCAAGTACTTTTGACTTTGTCTTTTTTCAATGGACTTGTGACACGTGGTCATATTTTCATTTGTACAGGATTGTCCTGGTTACTGTGTGGAACAGAATGAAAGAGGAAGAGTAGAGGCAGGGAGACTAGCATAGAGGCTATTGCAATTATCCAGGCAAAGGTTAATAGGAATTGGCTTTCTGGGGATGGAGAAAAAAGGAGGACAGCCCAAATTGTTATGCACGAAGGCCAGGAACATGGCAACAAACACTGAGGAATCAGACTGGGGTTCCAGGCTCCTTCCTTGCATCAGCCTGCCAAAGAATCAGGCCGAGATGATGGAGTAAGAGCACAATCACAAGTGACAGGCCTCCATCTGCAGGGCCCTGTATTCCCCTCTGAGGCTTTAATCATAATCAATTGATTCTAAATGGCTGCCCAACTGTCTGTTCTGTTCAGGGCCGCAGTTTCCAATCTAAACCTGAAGACTGCAGAGCTAATCTCTTGCATAGCTAAAACACAGAGGAGGAGGAATGGCCCCAGGCAGCCTCAGGCTGCTAAGAAGTAGAAACACGGAACAGAACTCAGCCTTCCAGTGGACAGGGATTTACGTTTTACAAAGGAGGATCTCATCTATTATCCTGGGTGAGGGGATATACAAGCATTTCTTCCACTCTATGGCGGGGGCTAGGATCTCAGGCTTCACAGGGATCCTGAGACGGACTAGCTCCGGTGGCCTGGACAATTCTATCTTGCCTGGATGGAACTCTCTTTGCAGGGCCATGCTGACCATTTCAGAGACTCAAAGTGCCCTCTAGGAATGCCCAATCTGGAGGCTAGCTTTAATGCCAAAAATGATTTTCTCCATTCCACTGAGTTCTGGGAAGTTTCTCCATACCTCTTCCCCCAGACCTGCTTTTGTCCTATCCCCAGGGACCTTGGCTACTCTCCTTGAGGCTCCTTCACTGCTTTCAGACTGCCTTGGAGTTGATGTCCTTAGGATGATGGCTCCTTCCTTAGCTCATGCTTGGCCTCCTTCCCCATAGCCAGAATTGTGGTACCAAATTTTGAGTATCATACACTTGTCTTTTATTTTTAAAATTTGTATATGTGATATACATAACATATATTTGAAAATTATGTTTGTTAACTTTCTAAAATTGGCATTATACTCAATACATCAGATTAATAGAATAAAGGATAAAACAAAACATCTTCTTTGTCAAGAAAAATATTGACAAACCCTAACATACTTTCCTAATAAAAAATACTGAAAGTAGGAATAGAAGTTGACTCTCTTAGCCATGATAGAGTTCTATGAAAAGAAAAAAATAGACGATTTTATAAACAATGGGGAAAAATGAAATTTTCCCCAAGTTCAGGAACAAGACAAGGTTGTTCATTCTCACCACTTCTATGAAACTGGATATTCTAGCCAGGACAATTTGCAAATAAATTAAAATAAAAGACATTCAGATCAAAAAGGAAAATGTAAAAAAATATCCCCTCTTACAGATGATATAGTCAAACACTCCAAGGAATTGACAAAAATATGATTCAAGCTAATAAATGAATGCAGCAAAGTTGCAGGATACAGGAACAACACACACACAACAATCAGTTATATTTTACACAATAGCAATAAACCTCCCCAAATTAAATTAGGAAAATAGTACTCTTTACAATAGCATCAAAAAGAATAAAATAATTAAAAATAAGTTTAAGGAGAGAAGGCCAAAACTAAAATGTAAAAACTACTGAGCAATCATTAATATAAGGGCAGTGAACAAGATTGACAAAGGCTTTTAAACGTTTTCTTTTGTCTTTTCTTGTGGTAAAATGTGTGCAACATACAATTTGGCATTTTACCCATTTTTAGTGTACAATTGACATTGAGTATACTTACAGTATTATAAAACCATTAACACTATTACCAAAATCTTTTCGTAGATCTAAACAGAAAATGTGTCATCATTAAGCAACAAATCCTCAGTCTCTCCTCCTCCCAGCTCTTGGTAACCTCTGAACTATTTTCTATCTGCATCAATTTACCTATTAGTGATATTCCACAAAAGAAGGACCACATAAAATTTGTCCCTTTATGTCTGAGTGATTTCACTTTCCATAATGTTTTCAAGATTTATCCATATTGTAGCTTGTATCGAAACTTTATTTTTATGGCTGAATAATATTTATAGTAATGTATATACTACATATTATTTATACATTTACCAATTGATGGTTGCTTAGAATATTTCCATGTTATGGCTACTGTGAATACTACTGTGAATTACTACAGTTTACACTGCAGTATATGTATCTCTTTGAGTCCCTGATTTTAGCTTTTCTTTGGTATCTGCCTGGAAATGGAATTGCTGAGTCATATGGTAATTCTATGTTTAGCTTTTTGAGGAATTGCCAAACTTTTATATAGTTGCAGCAGCATTTTATGCTCCCACCAGCAATATATCAAGGATCCAGTATCTTCACATTATCAATAACAATTTTTTCCCTTTTTTTTATTAGTCATCCTAGTAGGTGTGAAGTGGTTGCAGTTGTGATTTGCATTTCCAGAATGACTAAAGATGTTGAGTATTTTTCTTTGTGCTTATTAGTCTTGCATGAATTTACTTTGGAGCAATGTATATTCAAATCCTTTGCCCACTTTATTGTGTATGTTGCCTTTTTGTTGTTCAGTTATGAGTATTTTGTATATTCTGAGTATTAAACTTGTGGATTATTTGCAAATATTTTTGTTCTGTATATTGTCTTTTCTATTTCATTATAGTGTATATTAATGTATGAAAGGTTAATTGTGATGAAGATCAATTTATCTATTTTTGTTGTTTTTGGTTTTGTTTATGCTTTTGAAGTCATATCTAAGAATTCATTGCCAAATCTCAGATAACAAAAATATATTCCTAAAAGTACTATGATTTAGCTCTTCTATTTAGGTAATTGATCTGTTTTCATTTACTTTTTGTATAAGTTGTGAGATAGGGATCCAATTTCATTATTTTGCACGTTGAAACCCAGTTGTCACTGCACCATTTACTGAACAGATTATTCCGTCCCCCATGGAATGAACTTTTAGCCCTTGCCAAAAATAAATTGTCCATAAATGTAGAAATTCATTTCTGAATCTCAATTCTATTTCATTAGTCTATCTGTCTATCTTTATGCCATTACCACACTATTTTGGTTGTTGCAGCTTTTGTGTTAAGTTTTGAAATTAGGGAAATACGGATTTTTTGTCCTTCTGTATCAAGATTGTTTTAGCTTTTTAAGGCCCTTTGCTATTCTGCATGAAAATGGGGACAAGCTTTTCTATTTCTTCACAATGTGGTTTTGAAATTTTGAAAATCTGAGATTATGTTGAATCCATGCATTGTTTTGAATATTGACATCTTAACCATATTAAGTCTTCCTATCAATTAATACAACATGTCTTTCCATTCAGTATTTAAGTCTTTAATTTTTTTCCAACAGTATCTTGTAGTTTTCCATACAAAGGTATTTTACCTTCTTGTATAAATTTATTCCTATTACCTTAGTCTTTCAGAAGTAATTATAAATGAAATTGTCTTCTTACTTTCTTATTGAATTGTTAATTGCCAATGTACAGAAACCCAATGACTTCTATGCATTGAATTTATATCCTGAAACTTTGCTGGATCTTTTTTATTAGCTCTAGTAGCTTTCTTGTGGGTTCTTTGGGATTTTCTATATATAGGATCATTAATACAGATAGTTTTACTTCTTACTTTCCAATTTGGATGCCTTATATTTCTTTCTTTCTTGGTATAATTGCTTTAACTAGAATTCATAAAAAGAAAAAAAAGTATTATTTCATATTCAAGTAGAGATGTCACCTTGGCAGTGGGACATAAGTTAGTTTAGGGAAGAGGACTGGGAAGGAAATGTGAATTTGGGAATCATATGCACACAGATCATATCGAAAGTTGTAAAACTGGGTAAAATCATCAAGTGATAGAATATAGAGAGGAAAGAAAACAGAAAGGAGATGAAGTTTTGGGTCATTCCAAAGACAAGTTTGGGAACTGAAGGAGTATCTGCCAATAGAAACTGAGAAAGAGCAGCCAGTGAGGTAGGAGTAAAATCAGAAAAGTGAGGTAGCAGAAGTCAAATGAGAAAGGGTTACCATATCTTGTTATTTCTGCCTTGTAAGTAAATGTTGAATCTGTCCACTTCTGTCCACTTACACCCCTACCATTGCCATTCAAAGCAACGTCACTGCTTGCCCACATTGCCATAATTGAACATATTTGGTTTCTTTATGCTCACTATTGACTTTCCTCAAATCCATTAACTATTCCTCATCTAGAGTGATCTTTCCATAATGCAATTTTTTAAAAGTATTTTTAGTTGTAGATGGACACACAATATCTTTATTCATTTTTATGTGGTGCTGAGGATTGAACCCAGTGCCTCACGCATGCAAGGCAAGCGCTCTACCACTGAGCCACAACCCCAGCCCTTCCATAATGCAAATTTTATCAGAACACTGCCTTCTTTTATATTCTTCATTGGCTCCCATTGGTTATTTGGTTCTTCCTTATCTCACTCTTAGAACATTCTCACCTGCCTCTGTCTCCACTTTTCTCATCTGTCAGCATTTACATCCTCCAGGCAGGTGTTTCTGACTCCTTGTCCTTTCCCCAGCCCATTGGTTGACTTTGACCATATCATTCACCATGCCCCATTGTCATTGTTTACCTGTCCTTAGTAACTGTGAAATCTATGAAACCATGGACTTTAATCCATTTTGTTCAACTGGAGTTTTCAATGTGTGGCACACAGATGTTCTATACATGTATGTTCAATGAGTGACTCTGTGAATGTATGCCTCTTGCTGCAATGCCCAAGACTGTAAGTACTGAGTTCTGCATTCTGTGCCAAGGTTCAGTATGAATCCATATTGTAAATCTGATTTGCCTCAAAGTTACGTTCTGACAGCCTCTTTATGGTCCATCACCATGTAGCACAATCATGAGTATGAATTAAAAGTTTAATTAACTCATCTGTTTAAAATATATTATTCATAATAGCCAAAAGAATATTAAAATATTTCTCAAATGATGAATGGATAGATGGAATGTGTTATAGTAATGCAATGGAATAATAGCTGGGAAAAGGAATGAAGTTATGATACATCTACAACATGGATGAACTTTGATAATATTATGTACAGTGAAAAAAGACACAAAACCATATATTATATGATTACATTTGCACAAAATATTGATAATAGAGAAATTCATCAATGTATCCATTAAAGAAGTCACTCCATTCCTCATAAGTGCTGTAGCCTAGATAGCCACTAATTGTCTTCAAAGCCTACTGGCCTCTTGATATCACACTACTACTCTTCCCTTACTAGGACTTACATGAGTTCATTTCACTCCCATGTCCCTGTTGGTGCATCTGTAAAGTGGGGAAAATGGTAATTGTTTCACCTACCTCTCAAGAGGCATGTTTAACTATCAGGAAGAGAGATTTCCAGCCCCTTGGGATGAAAACAGAATGTCAGCCCAGAGAGCTCCTAGGATTGCTGCAGTCCTAGGAGAGCAAGTCTCAGCAAGACCAGAAACAAATTAAATGTGTTGTGGGGCTCTCATCTACTAATCTGTCTTTGAAATGCTGTACCACCCTCCTACACACCCTAAAACCTGGCATTTAAAAACACAGGGATACATCATTCCAAACACATAGAGTGGGTACTTGAGCACTGCAAAGGGCAGCATGTTCCTGCATAAGTGGAACACAGCATCATCTCACAGTCGGCATCCTCAGCTAACCACAGCTGTGAAGCCAGCAGAACTGACTGAGAATGGGGCTTCTGTGTTGCTCCAGCCTCACTGAGCTGCAAGGAAACAGGCCAAGGAGCCAAAAGAAACAGGGAGTAGAATGTACCTAAGTTTAGCCTGGAAGAGGATCAAGTCCAGTGTGAGCCACAGAGATGACAAGGTCACTCTGACCATTACAACACTTGGAAACCATCAGTATTCCAGAACAAGACCAGAAATCTCTTTTTATGCAGAAGTTGCTCTATAGCAGCATGGACTTCCCTAATGGGCTTAGACCTAGGCCCTGTCCCAAGCTTCTGCAACTTCTTGGACCATATATATTGAAACAAGGTAATGGAAGCATATGTTTTACATGGCAGTTCCATTCATTGTCACCTACTCCAAATCCCTAAAGGATCTAGGTTATTGATCAAGATGCTGGTGGGGATGATGATGGAATGATAATATCACTCCCACCAACAGCTCACATTGTTAGGAGTCTTTCAGAAATTCTGTGAATTATATATTAAATTCTCACTCTAACCTTATGGGAGAGGCAGTATTATTAGCCTGATTTTATATGTGAGTAGAGTTGGAATCAGAGAAATGATTTTCCAAAAATCCTTAGCTAGTCAGGGGCATTATTGGGCCTTGGATCACCTTATTCCAGAACCTAGGTCCCTCCATTATACCTCTTTGCCTCTTCTCCCTTTCCACTATCTTAGTATTAGTACAGCTTTTAAGATTACTTTTCACAACAGAAAGAGAAAAGCTGGAGATGACCTTTATCTCCTCAGCAGGCTTTCTGCACTTCAAAGCCCAAGCCCACATCCCAGAAAGAGCTTCCCTATAGTGCCCAGTGGCCTTGGGATCCTTGGCAGCACAACTGGATTTGGGTAAGGGTGGAAGCTGAGACTCTGTAAACCCTGTTGGCCTCTGGTATTCTGAGAGTTTGAAGCCAAATAAAAAACAGTTTTTCCAAAGGCAGTCTTTCTTAGAATGTCAGTCAATTCTGAATCCTAAGGGAAGAGACTGAAACTGAAGAAGACATCCCCTCTCTCCTGGCAACAGTCTTGCCTTTCAATTGCTAATTAGGAAAGACCACACGTTGCTAAGCTAAGGAGCAGTGAGGCCGTAGCAGCTGGCCCAGCTCTGGGGAAGTCATCAGTAAAACAGACAAGACCCAGACTACAGGCCTTGGGGAGTTTGCTAGGCTGAAGCTTCCCTACCCTCAACTCAGGAGCATAAGGCCTCAAAGTTTCCGCAATCCCTGCTCCTCAGAGGGTTTAAGGCTCCTCCCTTCTCTCTGAGCTGGGAGTTAGAAAGGGTATGAAACACGATCCACCTGTATTTTGGACTGCCCTTCTAAAACCAAGGTCACAAGTGGAGGGATAGAGGCAGGGCAGTAAATGGGGGCTTCAACCAAAAGTCCAGGAAAAGGCAATGGATTAATGAATTAGCATAGTATCTGGGTCCATAAGAATGGACGGACAGAGTCCAGAATCTGGTAGAACTCATAAAAATAGCCACTAAATCTCCAGTTAAGTCCCTGATCTCACTCCATACAACCCAACTGTTGTGTCTTTTGGCCTTTTAGGGCCTCCTGCTGGGATGCCTCCTCCCATACCTGCTTTAAAACTCCTCTGTCTGCTGAACCCTATCTCAAATGCCACCCTACTAGAGGGTTGGCCAGCTTTTCTTCTCATCCTCATGCCTAACCACGAGAAACCCTTCCTTACTCCAACACCCTCAGCGTGCTTCACCCTATGTGCTTCACCAGGACAATCCTAAATGAGTATTCCCGGTGCACCTGTCATGCTCCTTTGCAAGACTGGAAAAACCTTGAGACTCACTGTGGCATCAAAATACTCAGTACTGAGTCTGGCAAAAAGTAAAAGCCTGATAAATACTCATTTACTTGAATGCTTTAAAATGGCATTTGGGGACTGGCACACACACCCAGCTCTCCATGGGCCCACTGAGTTTTGGCTCAGATGAAAAGGAAGCACTTGCTCTTCCTGAGTTGACAACCAGTTGCTGCTATTTCACTAACTGCAGGCCCCAGCATGAGGGGGAGTCTGCCTGGCCCCTCAGTTCTGTAGTTTGTTTGCTTGGTCGGTGAGCCTTGGACTCCATATGCTCACCACTGTTTTCCTAATCTGGGCAGGAGTGTTCCATCATGAGGATTTAGGCCAATTAACGAATTTGACATTTAGGACATTGGCTACTGGGAATGAGAGACAAGAAAAGTAAGAGAAAAGGGAAATGGTGGAGAGGGTGAGGCGGAGGAGGGGGCACAGGGAGGAGAAACAAGAACAAAGAAATTCTTTAAAATTTCAGGGCCATGAAAATCACAGAACTACAAGGCAGAATCCTTAGCCTCAAGACTTTCCAGTTTGCTCTAGTTGGAAAGTTCTTCTGAATGGAAGGCTCAAAGGGTAGACCAGATACAAGAGCAGCAAGGAATCTGATTTGAGCTCCTTTTCTCTCTTTCTCATCCATAGCTGACCCTATGGCTCCAGTTTGAGACCTCTAGGTTCAGGTCAAAGTGTTTCACTGTTTCAGAGATGAACAAGTGATTCCACTCAGTCATGTCCAGTAGGAAATGGTAACAAGGGTCATGGGGTATAGCTTAGTCCAGGCACCTGTAGGTCGAGGCTTGAGTTCTCACTGTCTGACACACTTTTGCAAATCCTCCCTACCCCCTTTAGTTGCCTTATCAGGGAACTGACTATAGACATGAATGCCCTGTCAGTAGCTTTACTGCTATGACTTCATACAGGACTGCCCTGTAGAAGATGCTCACCTCAGCCCCATCCCCCATCCTAGAAAAGTATAGGTCAATTCAAAAATCATTTCAAAATGTATAGTGAGGGTATCCCAAAGCATTTTTTTTTGTTTTCTGTTGTTATTTTTTAATTTTTTTTGGTACTGGAGATTGAACTCAGGGGCACTTGACCACTGAGCCACATCCCCAGCCCTATTTTGTGTTTTGTGTAGAGACAGGGTCTCACTGAGTTGGTTAGCACCTCGCCATTGCTGAGGCTGGCTTTGAACTCACGATTCTCCTGTGTCAGCCTCCATAAGTGCTGGGATTACAGGCTTGTGCCTCTGTACCTGGCTATTTTTAATGTACTTAATTGATTAATAAACATTGCACACGTTCAAAGTATATGACAATTTAATATACAAATACATTGTGATATTAGTCATATTAACATATCAATCACTGTTCATAGCTACCATTTTTGTGTTTGTATGAAGATGCATGTGGATAGCAGGATGTGCCCTGCTCTGATTTGCTCCAGGATGAATACAACAGTAGTTTTTATATTGTGCCTAACCCTGAGTTACTCCATTTCATAAAGCAGTAGTTTGCCAGGAACTAGTCCATTGTGAGTACAAATGATGAGGTAAAATGACTCCACACCTTGTCTGTACAAGTAAACAACCACCATCTGCCTAGCAAAACCAAAAGGCATAAACTGATAGATAAATGAATCATGCTAATAAAAATGACCACCTGGGAACTTATTGAATTAATCAGAAGCACATGGATGCTCAGGCTTATCAAACTTACATCAGGGAAATGAGGTCCATAAGCTTATCACACACACAAGAGGACCAAATGAAACAACCCCCTCAAACAAGACCCATAACAAGAGGAACACCCCAGAATGGACATAGGGGCACACTGACCCTGACATCTGGTTACTCCTGAGGAACCTTGTACAGGAAAATCGCCTCAGTGACAAAACTCTGATTCTCTGTCCTCTGGCTTCAGTACAGTAGTCTCTTTCCTTTGACAGCTACACAACACACACTCCAAACTGACATCTCAAGTTGACACTCCAAGTTAATGCTGTGAAACTGCCATCCATCCAAATCCTAGCTCAGAATAATTTGCACACTTTGACATCACCACACCAGAAACAAGTTGTTTGGCTGGCTGGTTCCTAAGCTTATCTGACCACCTAGAGGGCCTCTTTGCATTTGTATCAGCTCTCTGCCTTTGCTCTTGAGTTCAGACTTCTGAATCTCTGTCGTTGCCTTAACCCTTCCTTACCCTTTTTGTAACATAAATGTAAAGTGTGATGTGTGACTTGAGTGCTAGAGATATTAGTAATTAAGATTGGAATACAAATGGGGCACTGTGGTGCATGCCTATAATCCCAGCAGCTCCAAGGCTGAGGCAGGAGGATTACAAAACAAAGCCAGCCTCAGCAACTTAGCAAGGCCTTTAGCAACTCAGTGAGACCCTGTCTCTAAATAAAATATGAAAAGGGGGCTGGGGATGTGGCCCAGTGTCAAGTACCTCTGAGTTCAATTCCTAGTACAGGGGGAAAATAATTGGAATGAAAGAATTTGTGATTATCTGGCTACTATCAGGTGATCCATGAGTATTTGAAATTGCAACTACTGAATTTGGTATAGATGATGATTATTTTGTTATTCAATATATATATTCTGACACTGTAGAAAGACACAAATGTGTTTGGTCTGTTTTAATAGCATATCTTGCTCACAATATACTTAAATTCTTATTTATCAGCAAATTTCAAGAATATATACACTGTTATTAACTATAGTCACCATGCTGTACATAAGATGCCCAGAACCTATTTACATTGTAACTAGAAGTTTGTACTCTTTGATTAACATCTCCTTATTTCCCCCTACACCCCTGCCCTGCAACACCGCCTGTGGCAATCTCTGTTCCACTCTCTGCTTTCATGAGCTTGACTTTGACTATTTTAGATCAAACATGTAAGTCTTTCTGTATTTGGCTTACTTAAATTAGCGTAATGTTCTCTTGGCTCATTCATGTTGTCGAAAATGACAGGATTTTCTTCTTTTTATGACTGAACAACTTTCTATTAATATATGCCACATTTTCTTTATCCATTCATCTGATGGTTAGGTTGATTCTGTTTCTTGGCTTGGGTGAATAATTCTGCAGTGAACACAGGAGTGCAGATGATCTGCTTTGAATATGTACTGAGAAGAGGGATTGTTGGATTGTCCAGTAGTTCTGTTTTTAATATTTTGAGGAGTCTCTATACTGTTTGTCATAATGGCAGGACTAATTGCTTTCCCATCATCAGCATATAAGGGTTCCTTTTTCTCCATACGCTTACCAACACTTATCTCTTGTTTTTTCTTTTTTTATTTTATTTATTCTAATTAGGTGTACCTGAAAGCAGAATACATTTTGATTTATTGTACATAAATAGAGCACAACTTTTCATTTCTCCAGTTGTACATGATGTAGAGTTGCAATATATGTGCATACATACATGTACCTAGGGTAATGATGTCCATCTCATTCCACCATTTTTCCTGTCCCCATGTCCCCTCCCCTCCCCTCACTCCTCTTTGACCAAAGTTCCTTCATTTTTCCCGTGTCCCCTCCCCCATTATGGATCAGCATCCACTAAACAGAGAAAACATTCGGCTTTTGGTTTTTTGGGATTGGCTTACTTCATTCAGCATGATATTCTCCAACTCCATTCATTTAACTGCAAATGCCATAATTGTATTCTCTTTTACTGATGAGTAATATTCATATATATATATGTATATGTATATATATATATATATGCATACACATACATACATACCACAGTTTTTTATCTATTGAAGGGCATCTAGGTTGGTTCCACAATGCTATTGAGAATTGAGCTGCTATAGACATTGAAGTGGCTGTGTCACTGTAGTATGCTGTTTTTAAGTCCTTTGGGTATAGACCAAGGAGTGGGATAGCTGGGTCAAATGGTGGTTCCATTCCAAGTTTTCTAAGAAATCTTCATATTGCTTTCTAGTTTGGTTGCACCAATTTCAGTCCCACCTGCAATGAATGAGTGTACCTTTTCCCCCACATCCTCGCCAAAACTTATTGTTGCTTGTATTCTTGATAACTGCCATTCTGACTGGAGTGATATGAAATCTTAGAGTAGTTTTGATTTGCATTTTTCTAATTACTAGAGATATTGAACATTTTTTCATATATCTATTGATCAATTGTATTTCTTCTTCTGAGAAGGGTCTGTTCAGCTCCTTAGCTCATTTATTGATTGGGTTATTTGTTTGTTTAGTGTTGTTTTTGGAGTTCTTCATATGTCCTGGAGATCAGTGTACTATCTGACATGCATGTGGCAAAAATTTACTCCCAAAATGTAGGCTCTTTCTTCACCTCATTGGTTTTTTTTTGTTTTTTTTTTGTTTTTTGCTGAGAAAAAGCTTTTTCGTTTTAATCCATCCCACTTATTGATTCTTAATTTTATTTTCTGTGCTTTAGGAGTCTTGTTAATGAAGATGGGGTCTAATCTGATGTGATGAAGGTTTGGGCCTACTTTTTCTTCTATTAGGTGCAGAGTCTCTGGTCTAATTCCTAGGTCCTTGATCCACTTTGAGTTGAGTTTGGTGCATGGTGAGAGATATGGGTTTAGTTTCATTTTGCCGCATATGGATTTCCAGTTTTCCCAGCACCATTTGTTGAAGAGGCTATCTTTTCTCCCGTGTATGTTTTCAGTGCCTTTGTCTAGTATGAGATAACTGTATTTAAGTGGGTTTGTCTCTGTGTCTTCTATTCTGTACCATTGGTCTACATGTCTATTTTAGTGCTAATGCCATGCTGGTTTTTATTACTATAGCTTTGTAGTATAGTTTAAGGTCTGGTATTGTGATGCCTCCTGTTTCACTGTTCTTGCTAAGGATTGCTTTGAGTATTCTGGGTCTTTTATTTTTCCAAATGAATTTCATAATTTCTTTTTCTATTTCTATAAGGATTGATGTTGGGATTTTAATTGGAATCACATTGAATCTGTATAGTGCTTTGGGTAGTATGGCCATTTTGACAATATTGATTCTGCCTATCCAAGAGCATGGGAGATTTTTTCATCTTCTAAGGGCTTCTTCAATTTCTTTCTTTAGTGTCCTGTAGTTTTCATTGTAGAGTTCTTTCGTCTCTTTTGTTAAATTGATTCCCAAGTTATTTTTTTTTTGAGGCTCTTGTGAATGGGGCAGTTTTCCTAATTTCTCTTGGAGAGGATTCATCACTGATGTATAGAAATGCATTTGATTTATGTGTATTTTTTTTCTCCATTTAGAATGATGTTGGCCTTGGGCTTAGCATAGATAACTTTTACAATGTTTAGGTATGTTCCTACTATCCCTAGTTTTTCTAGTGTTTTGAACATAAAAGTGTGCTGTATTTTGTCAAATGCTTTCTCTGCATCAATTGATATAATCATATGAGTATTTTTAATATTTATTTTTTAGTTGTAGGTGGACAGAATATCTTTATTTTATTTTTATGTGGTGCTGAGGATTGAACCCAGTGCCTCATGAATGCTAGGTGAGCACGCTACCACTGAGCCACAACCCCAGCCCCAATCATGTGATTTTTTAAAAAAATTTTTTGGTACTGGAGATTGAACTCAGGGGCACTCAACCACTGAGCCACATCCCCAGCCCTATTTTATGTTTTATGTAGAGACAGGATCTCACTGAGTTGCTTAGCGTCTTGCCATTACTGAAGCTGGCTTTGAACTCTCGATTCTCCTGTCTCAGCCTCCCTAAGTGATGAGATTACAGACGTGCGTCACCACACCAGGTTTAATCATATGATTTTTATCTTTAAGTCTATTGGTGTGATGGATTATGTTTATTGATTTCCATATGTTGAACAAACCTTACATCCCTGGGATAAACCCCACTTGATTATGGTGCATTGTTTTTTAATATGTTTTTGTATGCAATTTGCCAAAATGTTATTGAGAATTTTTGCATCTATATTCATCAGAGATGTTGGTCTGAAATTTTCCTTCTTTGATGTGTCTCTGTCTGGTTTTGGTATCAGGGTAATACTTGCCTCCTAGAATGAGTTTGGAAGGGTTCCCTCCCTGTCTATTTCATGGAATAATTTGAGGATTATTGGTATTAATTCTTCTTTGTAGGTCTTGTAGAACTCAGATGAGAATCTGTCTGGTCCTGAGCTTTTTTGGGTAGGCTTTTGATGACATCTTCTATTTCCTTGCTTGAAAGTGATCTATTTAAGTTGTTTGTGTCCTCCTGGTTCAGTTTGGGTAGGTCACATGCCTCTAGAAATTTGTTGGTGTCTTCAGGGTTTTCTATTTTACTGGAGTATAAATTTTCAAAATAGTTTCTAATTATTCTCTGTATTTCAATATTGTCTGTCATGATATTTCTTTTTTCATCACAAACTTTATTAATTTGGGTTTTCTCTCTCCTTCTTTTTGTTAGAGTGGCTAAGAGTATGTCAATTTTATTTATTTTTTCAAGGAACCAGCTTTTTTAAAAAAAAATTTTTAATGGTTGATGGTTTTATTTTATTCATTTATTTATATGTGGTGCTGAGAATTGAACCCAGTGCCTCACACATGCAGGCAAATGCTCTACCACTGAGCCACAATCCCAGCCCAGGGACCAGCTTTCTGTTTTGTCAATTTTTTGAGTTGTTTCTTTTGTTTCAATTTAATTGATTTTGCCTTGATTTTAGTTATTTCTTGTCTTCTACTTCTTTTGTTTTTGGTTTGTTCCTCTTTTTCTAGGGCTTTGAGATGTAGTGTCATGTAGTTTATTTATGGACTTTTTCCTTCTATGAGCTTAATGCAATGATCTTTCCTCTTAGCACTGCCTTCATGGTGTCCCAGAGATTTTGATATGTTGTATCAGAGTTCTCATTTACCTCTAATAATTTTTTATCTCCTCCCTGATGTCTTCCATTATCCATGTATCATTCCATAGCTTATTATTTAGTCTCCAAGTATTGGATTAGTTTCTATTTTTTAGTTTATCATTGATTTCTAATTTCATTCCATTATGGTCAGATACAATGCAGGGTAGTATCTCTATTTTTTTTATTTGCTAAGACTTGCTTTGTGGCATAACATATGGTCTATTTTGGAGAAAGATACATGTGCTGCTGAGAAAAAAGTGTATTCATTCATTGCTGGATGGAATTTTCTATATATGCCTGTTAAGTCTAAATTATTGATTGTTTTATTGAGTTCTATAGATTTTTTTTGTTGTTGTTATTTAGTTTTGTTCAGAAGATCTATCCATTGGTGAGAGAGGGGTTTTAAAGTCACCCAGTATTATTGTGTTGTGGTCTATTTGATTCTTTTTTTAAAATTTTTTTGGCTGTAGGTGAACACAATACCTTTATTTTATTTTTATGTGGTGCTGAGGATTGAACCCAGTGCTTCACAAGCACAAGGCAAGCACTCTACCACTGAGCTATAACTGCAGCCCCCTATTTTATTCTTGTAGTTGAGAAGGGTTTGTTTGATGTACATAGATGCTCCATTATTTGGGGCATAGATATTTATGATTGTTACATCTTGTTGATGTATGATTCCCTTAAGCAGTATAAAATGACCTTATTTATCCCTTTTTACTATCTTTGGTTTGAAGTCCACATTAGCTGATATGAGGATAGAAACCCCTGCTTGCTACTGTGGTCCATGTGAGTGATACATTTTTCCCCACACTTTATCTTCAGTCTGTGGATGTCTTTTCCTGTGAGATGAGTCTCTTAAAGGCAGCATATTGTTGGGTCTTTTAAAAAATTCAGTCAGTCAGTCTATGTTTTTAAGTTGATAAGTTTAGGCCATTCACATTTAGGGTTAATATTGAAATATGATTTTTTAATCTCAGTTATTTTGATTTATTTTTGGTTTTTAACTTCACTTTGTTTCTCCTTTGATTGGCCTTTCCTTTAGTGTAGCTCCTCTCTTTGCAGATTTTCATTGTTGATTATCATTTCCTCCTCATGAAATATTTTGCTGAGAATGCTCTGTAGTGCAGACTTTCTTGGTGTAAATTCTTTTAACTTTTGTTTATCATGGAAGGTTTTTATTTCGTCATCTAATCTGAAGCTTAATTTTGTTGGATATAAGATTCTTGGTTGGCACTCATTTTCTTTCAGAGTTTGGTATATGTTGTTCCAGGATCTCCTGGCTTTGAGGGTCTGGGTTGAGAAATCTGCTGAAATCCAAATTAGTTTCCCCGTGTATGTAATCTGTGCCTTCTCTCTTGCAGCTTTTAAAATTCTATCCTTATTGTGTATGGTAGGCATTTTTATTATAATGTGCCTTGGTATGGATTTGTTGTAGTTTTGTACATTTGGTGTCCTGTATGTCTCTTGTGTTTGATTTTCTGGTTTGTTCTTCATGTTTGGGAAATTTTCTGATATAATTTCATTGAAGAGATTGTGCATTCCTTTGATTTGAAACTCTGTGCCTTCCTTTATCCTGATAAATCTTAGATTTGGTCTTTTGATGCTATCCCATAATTCTTAGGTGTTCTGTTCATGGTTTCTTACCATCTTCACTGTATGGTGAACTTTATTTTCAAGATTGTATATTTTGTCTTCATTATCCAAAGTTATGTCTTCAAAGTGATCTAATCTGTTGGTGATACTTTCTGTTGAGTTTCTTGTGCGGTTTATTGTTTCCTTCATTTCAAAAATTTCTGATTGTCTTTTTCAAAACCTCTCTCTCTTTCTAGAAGTAATATTTTGCTGCCTGTATTTGCTCACATCTCTTTGTTGGAGTAATCATTTTTTTGCCTGTATTTGCTCACTTAAGTCATTCTTTAATTCATAAATCATTTATTATGTACATTCTGAACTCTTTCTATGACATTTCATCAACTGTGCTGTCAATGGATTCTATTATTGTAGTATCTTGGTTTGTTTGGGGCACTTTCTTCCCTTGTTTCTTCATGTTGATTATATGTCTTCCTTTCTTGCAGTGCAGATTTGGGGTATTGCGGTTTCTATCCTATAATCTTGTAATGACCCTGAAGATTACCTGTACCTCTCCTTGGAGTTCACTTCCAGTCCCCAGCAGGTGTCCCCAGATGGATGCTACTGCAACTAAAGATGGTGGAGGTGATAGTGGAGGTAACTCAAGATAGCAATGGGGGTGGCCCAAGATGAATGCAACCACTTTCAGAGATGAGGCTGAAAGGGAGGGACTTGCTTTGGGCTGCCTGTTTGGAGATGTAGCACTGTGGCATGCTGAGCTGTGGAGAGCTGCTGCCTCCAGGCCCTGTTTGTTGTCCTAAGGTGGAGGCTACTACCTTGGGAGGGCTATGACAATGGCTGCAGTGTCCCAACATGGATTCTGGAAGGGAGTGACAGTGTGGATCAACACTCTGTGCAGGGGTGGTCCTGAGCCTGGGCTCTCACACAGGTTGGCTGAGGTGGTCCCGGGCCTGACCTAGGCCTAGGCTCTGGCTGGAATGGTGGAAACAGTCCTGCACCTGACCTGGGCCTGGGCTCCCTCAGGGGTCCCCAGAGGTGGTCCTGGTCCTGGGCCTGGGCTCCTGCTAGTTGACATGGGCTCTGGCTCTTGTCTTTCCCATAGTAGCAATCCTAACAGGTGTGAGGTGATACCTCCTTTTAGTTTTGATTAGCATTTGCCTGATGATTAGTGATGTTGAGTGCTTTTTATATACCTGTTGGTCATTTTCCCCACAGTTTTTTAAACCTATATGTTAAAAACATAAAGTTGCACATATTACTGGGGAGCTATGCAATGTTTCAATTTTGAATATTTATCAAATTTTTAATGAAACATTAATGTTTACATTAAAATTTTTTCACTGCATTTTTTGTGATAGACTGTATTTAATTGTTGTCTATAGTCAGCCTACTGTACAATGGCACATGAGAACTTCTTACACCTATCCAACTGCAACTTAGTACTCATCTCTCCTGCCTTTCCACACTTCTCAGCTTCTAGTAACCACCATTCTACTCTCAATTTCTATGAGTTTGAATTTTTTCATATTCTACATATGAGTGAGGTCATGCAGCCCTTGTCTGTCTGAACCTGGTTTAATTTACATAACATAAGAGTGTCTAGTTCCATCCATGTTGTCATGAATGACAGGATTTTCTCCTTTCATGGCTGGATAGCATTTCATTGTGTATATGTACCACATATTGTCTATTTGTCAGCATATGGACACTTAGGTTGATTTCATTTCTTGATTATTGTGACTAGTGCTGCTGTGAACATGGGAATACAATTTTCTGTTCAATATTATGATTTCATTTCCTTTAGATATATACCCAGTAGTGGAATTGAATGATCATATGGTAATTCCATTTTTAAGTTTTTGAGGACCCTCCATACTATTTTTCACAATGGCTGTACTAGTTTGCATTCCCACTGACAGTCTGCAAGAGTTATTTTGGCTCCAAATCCTCGCCATCATTTGATTTATGCTTCCCTCATGATTCCTAATGATGAGCCACTTTTTAAATTGGAGTAGTTATTTTTGTTTTTGTTGTCGTTTTCTTTTTTTCTTACCATTGAATTGTGCAAGTTTCTTATATTTTTTTGGATATTAACTCTTTATTAGATATGTGATTTCTGGATTTCCGTCCCAGTGTTACTTTCACTGCATGATGATGAAGGAGAGAAGGACAATAGAGATGGTGGTATCCTGAGTGAGTCAAATCCCTGCTAACGACTGGAGTTCAGGTAGCCATCAGCATAGTGAAAGCCTTGTCAATTTCATGAGCACTCAAGAGTAAGATCTGAATCTATGCAAATGGGTATAGCAACACTGAGAGAGTTTTCAAGTGTAGCAATTGCATCATTGTGGGGCTGACATCATTCATAAGTATAATGCCATTTCTGTCTGTAGATACAGTGTACATCACAGACAGGAGACTGTTATGTAGAAGTCATTTCTACCTATTAGGTTGTCAGTGATGCTATAATACCAAGTTTACCAAGTGAACAAATCTTACCACCCACTCTGTAAAAATCTAAAAGGAAATTTTATTTTAAGCACCAGTGCTAAATACATCACCCCAGTTTTTTAATCAATCTAATAAGGAGTAATTTACATAAAATGCACCCACTTTAAGGGCATGGTTTGAGATCTAACAGATGCATACATGCCTAATACTACCACAAAAATTAAGGTATAGAGCATCTCCATCACTTTAGAAATTTCCCACCTGCCCTTTTAGGAAAAAAATCTTACACACTCTGACCCTTGGAAACCATTTATCTCCTTTCTGAAATTATGAAGTAATTAAGATTTGAGAATTTCATACAAATTGAATCACAGAGTAAGTACTCTTGTGATTGGCTTCTTTCCTTCCCCATACTTTTGATTGATCTGATTGATCCAGTACTTTATCCCTTCACCTTGAGGAGTAGCATTCCATATTCCAGATATAAGTAAAAATAGTTAGGTGTGTGTGCATCTGTTGATATGCAAGTAGGTCACCTCCAGTTTTTACTATTATTTTCACCAATAAAATATGTAATGTTTTTGTGAGGACATATGTTTTTATCTTTTTTGAGTAAATTCTTAGAATTGAAATTGCTTGCTGGCTCAAACAGTGTATATGATCATCCTATTTTAAAAAAATTTATTAGCCTACTGCTGGACATGAGGGTCGTTTCTAGTTTTGGGTTTCTGTGAATAAAATTGCTACAAAATTTATGTCATCATGCATTTTTATTTCTCATTGGTTAACACTTATAAGTAAAATTTCTGTCTACTATGGTAAATATATGCTAAGCATTATGAGAAAATGCCAAATTGTTTTCCAAAGCACCCGAACCATTTACATTTCTACTGCAATACATTATCATTGATCCACATTCTCAACAGAATTCTCAACAGTATTTTGTGTGTTCTGTCTTGATATCATAAGACTTATTTTGAAAATTCTCTTGTGTATCTGTAGTGGTATGTTGTGATTTTAATTTGCATTTCCCTAATGATGATGACAATAAGTATGTTTCAAGTACTTATATATTGTTCATATGTCTTTTGTAAAGTGAGATGTTCAAAATTTTTGCCCATTTATAACTGAGATTTTTTTTTTACGTTACTGAATTTTAAGAGTTCTATATAGGCTCTGCATACAAGTTGAGCATCAAATATTTGTTTTGTGATTATATCCTACCCATTCATTAGCTTGTCTTGTAACTTTCTGAACTATGTATTTTAAAAAGCAAATGGTTTTAATTCTGAGAAAGTCCAAAATATTAGTATTTTATGGTGTATGGGTTTTGTGTCCTAATTCAAAAACCTTTGCCTGAACCAAACTCAAAAAGATTTTCACCTATTTTCTTACAAGTTTCAGAATTTCAACTTTTATGTTTGTATCAATGATCCACATCAAGTTAATATCTGTGACTGGTATGAAAGAAGGGTCAAGATTAATTTTTTTCTATATTAAGTTGTTCTGGTACAACTTTTTGAAAAGAAAATCCTTTCCCAATTGACTTGCCTTGGCAACTTATTCAAATATAAATTAATTTATTTTTGAGTTCTCCCTTTTGTTGCATGGATCTATGCATATATCATTTCAGCAGTTCACATTAACTTCATTTCTGAAGCTTTATACTAAATCTTAAAATCACATAGTGTAAATCTTTCAAATGTATTCTACATTTTCAGAATTGGTTTGGATATAAAAAATCTTACATGATATTTTAGATTCAGCTTACCAATTTTCTGAAAATGTCCTGCTGAATTTTGATTGGGATTTTATGGAATCTATATATTCAATTTGACAATAATTGCCATATTAATAATTAGTATGTCAATTCATGAACAGAGCATATCTCTTCATTTATTTAAATATTCTTTAATTTCTAAGACAATTTTTGTCTTAGTTTTCTTTTTACAGGCCTTGTTCATATTTTGTTAAATTTTTCCTTGAGTATATGTGGTTTGGGATGTTTTTGCATATGCAATTGTTTTCATAATTTTAATGTCCAAATGTTTGTTGCTTACCTATAAACTGCAACTGATTTTTATTGAATTTGTGTTATCTGAACCATTCTACACTCCTTTATTAGTTCTAGTAACCTGTTTAAAGATGATCTAGGATTTTCTACACAGATTATTATGTCATATGTGAATAAGCTGTGTTTTACATCTTCCTTTCTAATCGATATGCCTTACATTTCTTTTTTGAGTCTTACTGCATTACATTGTCTAGAACTTCTAATCTAATGTGAAAAAGAACTGGCAAGGGACATCCTTGTTTTGATTTAGGTGGAAAATATTTCTTGTTTCATCATTAAGTATTTTATTGGCTGTATGTTTCTCATAGATTTGTATTATCAGAGGGAGAAAGTTTTCTTCTACTCCTAATTGCTTGAGAGATTTGGTCTTTTTATCATGAATAGGTTTAGAGTACATCACATTAATTTTCTGCCTCTGTTCAGATGATGATATGTT
Organism: Xerus rutilus; assembly: GCA_028644305.1. Taxonomy (NCBI): domain Eukaryota; kingdom Metazoa; phylum Chordata; class Mammalia; order Rodentia; family Sciuridae; genus Xerus; species Xerus rutilus. Next base: position 3,058,069 of record CM053417.1, read on the forward strand.
TTGTTCTTTTATTATATTTTTTGTTCTTTATTAATATTCATAGAAGAAATAAAGCCCATTAATATGGTGAATTACATGGATCAATATTCAAATATTAAGCCAACTTTGTAATCCTAGATGAACTATACTTGGGCAAGAGATATTATCTTTGATAAGATGTTGTTATATTTGATTTAATGTTTTGTTAAAGATATTTTGGTCTATACCATGAGGGATATTGGTTTATAGTTTTATTATCCTATAATGTTTTCACTTATAGACACAGAGTAATTGATGACTTTATAAAACACATGGAAAGTGTTTCTTCATCCACTATTTCTGAAAGAGTTTGTGTAGTATTTGCATTATTTCTTCCGTGAATATTAATAAAACTATTCAATGAAACATCTGGTCTTGAGTCTTCTTAGAGAGGTTTTCAATTATAAATTTAATGTATGTAATTAATATAATGCTAGGCATTTTTTCTGTTGCTTTTTTCAGCTTTAATTAATGTGCATACATCAGAAATTTTACCTAAGTTGTTGAGTTTATTGGCAAAAATTGTTCATAATATTCTCTTATTATCCTTTTTATGTCCAAAAGATCTGCAAGAGTCCCCTGTATCATTTTTATATTGCTAATTTAGTTCTTATCTCATTTTCTTGATTAGTCTAGATACAGGTTAATCAATTTTAATAATCTTTTAAAGAATTCTTTTTCAGGTTTTCTGTTTGGTGTTCATTTTCTAATTTATTTTCATGCTTTAGGATTTTATATCCTCTTTTTTCTCTAATTCTTCTTCCTCCTCATTTCTTTTCTTTCTTTCTTTCTTTCTTTCTTTCTTTCTTTCTTTCTTTCTTTCTTTCTTTCTTTGGTACCGGGGATTGAACTCAGGGGTACTTGACCACTGAGCCACATGCCCAGCCCTATTTTGTGTTTTATGTAGAGACAGGGTCTCACTGAGTTGCTTAGCACCTCGCTGTTGCTGAGGCTGGCTTTGAACTCACGATTCTCCTGTCTCAGCCTCCCAAAGTGCAGGGATTACAGGCATACACCACCACACTCGGCTCTCATTTCTTTCCTTGAGGTAGAAATTTAAATAATTTATTTTAGACTATTATTCTTAGTTAATGTAATATTCAAAACTATATATTCCCCTATAGGCACTATTTTCTCTACATCTCATAGTTCTTGATACACTGTAGTTTTGTTATCATTTAGTCAAATATTGTCTAATTTCCCATAGGATTTATCAGTGTTCCATGTATTACTTAGAAATGGTTGTTTAATTTCCAAATATTTAAAGATTTCTAAGATTTCTTTCTGTTCTTGAGTTTTAGTTTAATTCCAGTTGTGGTCAGAAAACAAGCTCTAAAATTTATTTAGTTTTGAAGTTGTATTTATTAATGTTTCAGCCTATGGTCTATCTTAGCACACGTACAGCATGTATTTAAAAAGAATATGTGTTCTACAGTTGTTGCTGGAACTAGCCTGTAAATTTTAACTAACTCTGGGTTGGCAGTGTTATTAAAGTTTTCTATAACTTTATTGATTATATGTCTACTTTTTTATTAACTATTGAGAGAAGCATGCTGAAATCTCCAAATGTTCTGGTAGGTTTGTCTATTCTCTTTTCACGTTTGTGAATTATTGTTTCTTGAATTTTGAATCCCTGTTATTTGGTTCATATATGTTTAAGAGATTTATTTATTCTTGGAGAATTTGCTCCTTTGCCATGGGGAAAATTTCCAATTTTTCTATATTGATATTTCTTGTTCTAGAGCTTGGTTTGTGTAATCTTAATATAGCATCTCTATGTTTATAATACTAGATGTTTTCATGGCTTCCTTTTCTATCCTTTTACTTGTAACCTATTAGAGACTTATATTTAAGTTGCATCTATTATGTATAAAATAAAGTTGAACTTCTTTTGTTTTCCAGTCACATAATATCTACCTTTTAAATTAAATTTTTAGACAATTTATATTTAGCCTACTTACCAACAGAATTGACTTTAAAGTACACCATTTTGCCATTTGTTTTCTTTTTATTTTTCAACTTGTTCTTGTTCCCATTTTCTTCACCTTCCCTGTTTCAGATTAATTTATTATTTAGTGGTCTAATTTATTACCTTTATTATCTTATGGGCTACAGATCACTATTTTTACTTTTGCTGTAGAGTTTACAATATCCATCATTAACCTATCACATTATGCCTTCAAATTGTTAGTTTGATAAGTTTAAATGTGTCAATTTGAAACAATATATAAAAATTAGAAAATATTATTTCATATTCGCTAACATTTACCATCTCTTGCATTCTGCACCCCTTTCTGAAGATCCAAATTTCATTCTGGTATTGTCCTTCCTTCTCCTTAAAGAATTCTTAAAGTATTTCTTGATGTGTAGGTCTGTTGGGGATAAACTTTTTAGCATTTGCCCAAAAAATTCTCATCAACAGTTTTGAAAGCTATTTCCAATGCATGTAAGATTCTATATTAAGGGCTGGGTTGTGGCTCAGTGGTTGAGTGCTTGCCTAGCAGTCATGAGGCACTGGGTTAGTTTCTCAGCATTTCATATAAATAAATGAAAAACAAATAAACATCAACGACTAAAAAATATTTTTAAAAGATTCTATATTGGTCTATATATATATATATAGACCAATATATATATATTTATTTATATATATTTTTTTAATATATATTTTATATATATTTATATTATATATATATTTATATATATATTTTATATATATATTTTTATATATATTATATATATATTTTTATATATATTTTTTATATATATTTTATATATATTTATATATTTATATATATATATATTTTTCCCCCCCCTTTGGCCCTAGAAAGATGTTGTTCCATACTCTTCTGTCATGCATAGTTTCTACTAAGGAGTCTAAAGTCCTTACTACATCTGTTTCTCTGTATGTAATGTATCTCCCCCCACTCATTGTTTTTAAGATTTTCTCTCTATCATCCTAGTTTGCTATTTACCTCATCTCTGTCACTTCTAGGTATCTTCCTCACTACCATTTTCTCCTGCTTTGTGGGCATATATTCTCATTTCACATGTGCGCTAATTTTATAGCATGAATAGCTTTATTTTTTAACTATTATGAATAAAGTGGCTATTAACAATTTTGCACAAGCTGTTGAGTGAACAAATACTTTCAATTTCTTGAGTAGATTCCTAGAAGCTGAATTTCTGTGTCTCTAGACATGTATGTGCTCAGATTTTTAAGAAACTGTCAAATTTTTTCTAATTTGTTGAACAGTTTGGCGCATGCCTGTTGGTCATTCATATTTCTTTTCTGAAGTGAGTGCTGAAATATTTTGCTCATCATAAAATTCGGTTATTTTTCTTATTGAGTTTTCGAATTTTAAACTATATACTATCATACTGTTCTATATAGATTTTTTTTATTTTTTATTTTTAACATGTTATAAATATGCATAACAGTGAGACTCATTTTGACATTCATAAATGCATATAACATAATTTTCTCCATTTCAGTCTCCAGTAATAACTCCTTTCATTCCCATCCTTCCTCCCTCCATCCCTTTCCTCTACTCTATTATTCTTCAATTAATTAATTAATTATTTGTTGTTGGCACCAAGGATTGAACTCAGGGGTGCTCAATCAATGAGCCACATCCTTATCCCTTTTCTTCTCTTGTTTTTGCCACTGGGGATTGAACTCAGGGGCACTTGAACACTGAGCCACATCCCCAGCCCTATTTTGTGTTTTATGTAGAGACAGGGTCTCACTGAGTTGCTTAGCGCCTCGCCATTGCTGAGGCTGGCTTTGAACTCGCGATTCTCCTGTCTCAGCCTCCCAAAGTGCTGGGATTACAAGCATGTGCCACTGCGCCCAGCCTTTTTCATTTATTTAGTTAAAGACAAGATCTTGCTAAATTGCTTAGGTCCTTGCTAAGTTGCTAAGGCTGGCTTTGAGCTTGTGATCCTCCTGCCTCAGCTTCCCAAGCCTCTGGGATTGCAAGAATGCATTGTGATATGTTCATACATGGATCTAATATAATTTGGTCAATATACATAGATCTTTAAAAATACATTTTCCTTATATGTGGCTTGTATACTCATTTTCTTGTTCATTTATACTAATGATCAGAGATATTTATTTTATGTGATTTTCATGATTTCCCCCTTTATAGTTTTTGTTTCCTCTGACATATGTAAGAATCGTTTGCAGGACTGGGGTTGTGGCTCAGTGGTAGAGCACTTGCCTAGCATGTGTGAGGCACTGGGTTCAATTCTCAGCACCACATATAAATAAATGAATAAAATAAAGGTCCATCAACAACTAAAAACATATTTTTTAAAAAAGGAATCGTTGGGATACCTTCATGTCATGAGTATGCTCTTCATTGTTTTCTTGTAAAAACTTTATGATTTCAGCTTTTCGCCTAAGTTAATAATATGTTTTAAATTAAGTTTTGTGTAGTATGAAGTGGTGTACCTATGAAGTAAGTGTGTACCTAGGTGTACCTATGAAGTAGGTGGTTTAGGTTTTGTGTACCTATGAAGTAGGTGGTTTAGGTTCATTTTGTTCCATATGACTGTCTCATTTAGCTAGCGTTATTTGTTGAAAACCAAACTTTCTTTTCCTTCATTGGACTATTTTGAAGGTATAGGATAAAATCAAATGACAATGTATTGTGGGTCTATTTCTGGACACTCAATCCTGTTCCACTGGCCTGCAGTTAGTCTTTTTGCCATCACTACACTTGTATGGTTATCATCACCTTTATAGTAAGTATATAAGTCAATTCATATAACCACAAATATTTTGTTATCAAGATTTCTATAGATACTCAACACCTTTTGTATTTCCTTACGTGTTTTAGAATCAGCTTGTCATTTTTATACAAAAGTTGTGATGGGGTTTTGACTGGGTTTACACTGGATCCATAAATCAATTTGAGGAAAATTGCCATTTGAACAATATTGAGCCTTCCATTACATAAAATCATTACATTACTTTTTTTTAGTCTTTGGCAATGTTTTGTCATTTTCATAATAATGATCTTGTGCATAATTTTTTCATCTTATTCTTAGCTATTCTATGTTTTGGATGCTATTAAAATTTGATTTTTCAAATTTAAGTTTTGTATATTAATTTTATATCTAGTGATATTGCTAAATTCACTTATTATTTATTTAAAGTAGATGCTTTTTAAATTTCTTAGTATTTTCTGTATTAAAGATCACCCTATCTGAAATTTAATTTTTTCTTCTCCAAATATTTGCCTTTCTTTTCTTTCTTTCTTTTTTTAATCTCTGGTTACAACTGACAGTAAAATGTTATATAAAAGTGGTGAGCATGAATTTTTCCTTTTTCTTAATCTTAAGTAGAAAACATTCAATATTTCACAATTCGTATATGTTCACCACAGGTTTTAATTTATGCCTTTTGTTCAATGTAGGATGGATGACCTTCTGAACAAAAATTTGCCAAGCATTTTTATCAAAAATGATTGCTAGCATTTGTCAAAGATTTTTCTGTGCCTATTGAAAGAGCAACATGTTTTTTCTTCTATTTCTGTTCATATTGTGAATTATCATGATTACCTTTCAAATGTCAAACCAATCTTACATTCCAAGCAAAAACCATGCTTGCTTAGGACATGACATATATATATATATTCTATATTTTCATGCATATATGTATGTGTTAGAATAAATGTAGTGTATATTTTTAAATATGTCTATATGGAATATTTTTCTGTAATCTTTTGTTATATTCAGTATTAGAGTTATGCTGGCTTTACAAGACCAGTGTGGAATTGTTCCCTTTTTTCTGTGTTCTTAAGGAGTTTATGTAAGGTAGATGTCATTTCTTCCTTAAATGATTGATATAGCCTTTGCAGGGAAACAATCTGGACCTGGAATTTTCTTTGCCTGAATGTTTTTGATAATTTAATTTATTTAATAAATACAGAGTTATGCAAATTTAATATATTGCCTTGTGCACAGGCACTTTGGTAAGTTTCATTTTCAAATAATTTGTCTATTTTTTGTAAGTTTTCAAGCTGTTGGCATGAATTTGTTCACAATATTCTTTTACCATCCTTTTAATGTTTGTTAGATAAGTAATGATATACCCACTTTCATTCACATTATGAGAACATTTTTCTAGTTCCCTTTTATTCTCAATTAGTCTAAATAGGGGTTAATTGATTTTATTGACATTTTCAAAGAACAAACTTTTAGCTTGGTTAATTTTATCTACTGTTTTGACATTTTTCTTTGTGTTCTACCTTCCATTTGATTTGAGCTTACTGTATTCTCTATATCTTCTTTAAAATTAAATCTTAGATTATATCTTGACTTCTTTTTATTTCTAATATGATGGTATGAATTTCCTCTAAGCACTGCCTTATCTGCCATACAGTCAGTTTGATATCTGGCATTTCATTATCATTCACAACTCACAATAAATTCTAAATATACTTTTGATTAGAAAAATAATGTTATTCGTATGATCTGTATCATCTCCACTGATTTTTTTTCTAGCTATTGTATCAATTGTCTAAATAAGACTGTTAAAAATCTTCAACAATTATTTGGAGATGTCTGTTTCTTCCTTTAATTCTGTTAATTTGTGTTTCATGTATTTTGAATCTCCTTTATTAAATGCATATTCATTTATAATAGTTATATATTTCTGATGCATTGAACCTTTTATCATTATGAAACATTACTCTGTATCTTTGTCTTAAAGTTTATTTTGCTAATATAATAATAACAGTGCCACCCTTCCTTAGTGCACAGGGTACATTTTTATGCATTTGCATTTAAAACTTATATCTTATAAACAAAACAGTCAAATATTGCCTTTACACAGTGTAACAATTTTACCTTTTAATTCTAGTTTCCTTTAATTAACAATTAATGTGACATTGATATCATTCTGTTAAATTTTGTTTAGTGTCCCCTCTGTTTCTTCCCTTCTGTCCCTCTTTTCCTGTGTTCTTTTGGTTTATTTGAATATTTTATGTTTTCATTTTAATCTATTGCATGTCTCTTTAAATTACTTTTTAAAAAATATTAAACTTGGACAGTAAAGATGATGGAATATGATGGTCATCATAGCCCTAACTTTATGTATGACTGCATATATGTTGTGATTCTATAAAACTTACAACTAGAGAATTGATATGTTATCCTCTATCTATGTACAATGAATCAAATTGCACTCTGTTATCATGTAAGCCTAAATAGAACAAAAATAAATTAAATATGAAAAAAATATTAAACTTTATTTTAGTGCAGTTTTGGGTTCATAGCAAAATTGGGAAGCAGTGTAGACAGTTCTTACAATATTCTCTTTCCTTGGCATCCATTTTGAATACAAGTTTAACTTCTCATCCAGAAACAAGTCTTGGTCACCCTTGACAGTTTCTACTTCTATGCCACATCCAAATAATTCCATGTGGTGGCTAGAGATAAAAACTTGTAGACATCTTTCCTGCTGAGCAGACTGGTCTTCCAATGATCCTGAACTTTCTTTTAAGGTAACATTCATTCATTTATGTCCTGGATATTGTTAACAATGCTAGAATAATTATGAAACTACAGATTTTTTTGGCATATCGATTTCATTTCCTTTGGGTATATACTTACTAGTGGAATTTCTGGTTTATATAGTAGTACTTTATTAATTTTTTTTTGGTACCAGGGATTGAATTCAGGGGAACTCGACCACTGAGCCACATCCCCAGCCCTATTTTGTGTTTTATGTAGAGACAGGGTCTCACTGAGTTGCTTAGTGCCTTGCCCTTGCTGAGGCTGGCTTTGAATTTGTGATTCTCCTGTCTCAGCATCCCTAAGTGCTAGGATTACAGGCATGCACCACCACACCTGTCTTCTTTATTAATTTTTAAAGGAAACTCCATACTATTATCAATAACATGTACTAATTTATGTTTCCACCAATTACTTATAGTAGTTTCTATTTTTCAACACTTTCTTCAGAATTTGTTCTTTTACACACACACACACACACACACAAACACAATGGAGTACTATTCAGTCATAAAAATAATGAAATCCTGTCATTTGCAACAGTGTAGATGGATCTCAAGGACTTTGTGTTAAGTGAAATAAGTCAGACACAGAAAGAAAACCATTGTATGATCTCCATCGTAATTAGTATCTTAAAAAGCTGATCCCAGAGAAACTGAACATTTTCCAGGGACTGGGGAGAATGGGGGTCATATGGAGACAAGGTAGTCAACAGGTAAAAAGTTATTGTTTGATAAGAGGAATGAGTTCTGGTGTTCTATGGCACAGTAGCGTAACTATAATGAACAATTAATTTTGCATTATATATCTCAAAGTAGAAGAAAAAATCTGAATGTCCTCAACATAAAAGATGATAAAATTTTAAGGTAATGTATATATTAATTACACTACTACCCAGTGTGTCCATGAATCAAAACATCACGTTGTATCTTATAAAAATGTACAAATATTTCATGCTGTTCAAAAAATAAAATAAATACATAAACAAAAATCTTGATATAGGGACATTTAAGCTTTTCTCCCTGAGAGTGACCCACATCCTATTCCTTTATACATATTACTACTTGTCATGTTATCATTCTCCATCTCTCTCTCTGACCAAAAGACTTGACAAGAACAATTAGAGGAGGAAAGTTTATTTTAGCTCATGCTTTCAGAAGTCTCAGTCCATAGACAGCTGACTGCATTGCTCTGGACCTAAGGTGAGGTCAACTTGGAAGTGTGTAGAAGAGAAAAGCAGCTCAGAACATAGCAAACAGGAAACAGAAGCTCTGCTCACCAGGGACAAAATATAAACTCCAAAGGCATGCTCTAAATGACCCACCTATTGAACCATATCCTATGTGCCTTCAGCTACCATTCAGTGGATTAACTAACAGATTAGTAGTTCAAGGCTCTCATAACCTAATCATTTCAATCTGAATTTTCTTGCATTGTCTCTCACATGAGCTTTTGGAAGACATATCATATCTAAATTATAACATTCCATCTTGGACTCCAAAGCTCGTGACCATCTCACAATGCAAAACACATTTTGTCCATTTTTAAGGGTCCTCATAGACTTAAGAATTCCAGCATTACCCAATATTAGGTTTGATGTTAGCTGTAGATTTTTTCTGGATTTTTTTTTCTAGTTAAGGTAGTACCTTTCTATTTTTAATGTTCTGAGAGGTGTTATCATGATTGGGTTTTACATTTTTCAAATGTTTTTATAGTACCTATTAATAAAGTATTATGGTTTGGATATGAAGTGTCCTCCAAAAGCTCCCGTGTTAATGCAGAAATATTCAGAGGTAAAATGATTAAATATGACACTTGTAACCTAATCAGTCCATCCTAGATTTTTTATTAAATAAACTTTTAGTTTAGAATTACTTTAGGTTCACAGAAAAGGTATACAGATAGTACAAAGAGATCCCACACACTCCTCACCCAGCCCATCCCAACAACTTCACAATAAATCAACTTCTCACATAACCACAGGACATTTGTCAAAACCAAGAGGCTAACATAGGTGCAATATTATTAACTAAAACCTAGACCTTATTATCAGATTCCCAGTTGTTCTGCTAATGTCTTTTTGTTGATAGTGATGGTATTCCAAGATCTAATCAAGTATACGATATTACATTTTATCCCTTTTCAATTATATTCCTGGGACACCCAGTGGGTGGGGGAAAGCTGTTATCTTCACTATTGAGCTGAGAAACCTGAGGCCTAGAAATACCAAGTGGCTGAGTTCCCTCAGGGCAGAGAGAACAAGACTCACCTCACTGTGTATGCTTCCTCTGCCTTTCCCCTTCCCCTAGGACTCTAGGTTTTCAGAAGCCACTCTTTAATGTCCTACCTAGACAATCTCATCTCACACATGCTGACGAGATGCCTATACTAGAGTGGATCCAGCCCTTGGGACTCAGATACTGCTTTATTACCTCATCCCCTAGACTTTGTGGGCCAGGACATGGTCTTAGTGACATAAAACTGGACAAGATGTGTGTGTGTGTGTGTGTGTGTGTGTGTGTGTGTGTCTTTCCATCTAGAGGTATAGTGTATTTTCTAACCTTTTGAATCTGGGCAGACTTCTGATTTGCTCTGATGGAAAGAACTTAGCAGAACAGATACTTCTATAGTCCCTATCTTATAGTTTAAGACATCTCATCATTTCTACTCTCACTCTCCTGTAATCCCGAGACCATTTGTGTTAACAATCCTGAGCTAACCTCCTAGAAATTCCACACAGAGGACAATCAAGCCAAATCAGTCAAAAGCCTGTTGTCTGCCAGATAAGCAAGTAGGGCGAATCCAGCCCATTTAGCCCCAGCTGAGATGACAGCTGAACATAGCCCAATAAATGACCCCAGACAGGACCACCAGAGCTGCCCAGATGAGCCCAAACCAAGTTTCCAACACACAGAATTATGAGTAAATAAATAAGTTTTGGCTGCTAAATATGGGGATGTTTGTTACATGGTGAAGGCTAACTGACACATGTGTGCTCCTCCTTTTTGTTGGTAATGGGCATCCTAATTTTATTTCTGAAGGCAACATGCCAGTTGCAGGAGACTGAACATTACTCGTGTACTCAACCATGACAATTCTGTTCCTTGCTGTCTTACTTTTCTTTGCAGCTAGAGGTAGCAATCAAAGCTAGCTCAGGTCCAGGAGACCTAAATGAAAATAAGCAGGGGGAGAGAATAGGCAGGACTCAGCCCTCTGAAAGAGATTTTACTTTCTGGTAGAATTTGACAGGCCAAGCTGACCTGGCCTTTCCTCTTTACCAGCTCTCCTCTTCCTTAAACAGACATGATTCTTAAAGATACAGAAGCCATCTTGTAACCATGAAGGAGCAAACAATGAAGGCAAAACAATCCTGGATACATAAGCCCTACTTTTATAGAACTACTGGAGAAATACTGTTTTAGCCATTTGTCTCCAAAAATCAATGCTGTGTGGAAAATTGAACCTCTCCTTCTTTAACCCACTGTAACCTAGGTTTTTCTGTACTTGTAGCTGATTATAGTCACATAGTAAGATATTATAAAGAATACGTGAAAGGTTTTGCCCTTGGGAATTTGGAGCCAGAAGCATATGGCTCTCCAAACCTGTGTCTTTTCTCATTTCATCTTCTCAATAATCCTTGAACAACAAGGCCATGATCTCATTTTCAAACATAGGAAATAGGGCTCCAGCAATCTTCCATTTGAGTCTAAGACCTGGCAGTCAGTGAAGGCAGAGCCAGAGTTAAACCTTCCTCCTAGGCTCAAAGAGAAAACACCCCTGCTGCACCTTATAGCCCACTGGGGACCAGGTGTGGCTTCAGGGCTCTTACCAGTGAAAGGATGGTAGGTGCCAAGGAGGTTGCTACTGCAGGTCCCATGTGGATGTGCCCAGGTAAACACTTAGGTCCAAGAGGGTGGACTGGACAAGCTTGGAAGGAATCGTCTCTTGTTGCAGCTGCTGGTAGGCTGTGTAGCAGTGGCAGCCCCTGAAAGAGTAGAAGTAGTCACTACTCTGAGCCCCTTTGATCCAGAGGACATTGATGAGGGGCACGCTGTCCAGGTCATTCTGGATCGTGTCCACGACATTTTGCCCCTTATCTGGGTTCAGCACAGACAGCAACAACCATATGAGCACACTCAGTGTCATGTTATGCAATGCAGTGACCCAGCCTGAGTGCATGCTGCAGCCCTATGCACTCTCTCCTGCTGACCGTCCATCCTACTTGGAAGGGACTCACTGGGTGGTGACTGCAGGTGGTCTGTGGCTGGAGAAAGTGGGTCACTGGGGGCTGCCCCAGAAGGATTGTTCTTCCATGTGACCCCTTCCCCTTCCTCTCTTTCTCTGCTTCCTGGCCCCATGAGCTCAGCATCCTTCTCCCACCATAATTTTGGCCATGATCAGGCCAAAAGCAATTAAACTTTCCAACCATGGACTGAGATCTCTGAGACTAAAAAACTTAATCTCCTCTAAGTTGATCTCATCAGATATTTTGGTCACAGTGATGGAAACATAAAACAAAAGGTCATGTGATTATTATTCTTTAGCCTGCTGATGTGGTGGATTGCATTAATTCATTTTTGATTTTTGAACCAGCCTTGCATACCTGGACAAAAATCCCACTTAGTTGTGATGTATAGTTCTTTCTATACATTGCTAGAGTTTATTGAACAATGTTGAATGTGTCAGTGAAAGGTGGTGGTTCATAATTTTCTTTTCTTGAAATGTCTCTGTCTGATTTTGGTGTTAGGCTAATGCTATCCCCAAATAATGAGTTAGAAAGTATTCCCTCTGCTTCTGTCTTTTAAGAGATTGTATAGGGGATGGGGTTGTGGCGCAGTGGTAGCGTGCTCGCCTAGCATGCGTGAGGCATTGGGTTTCATCCTCAGCACCACATAAAAATAAAATAAAGATATTCTGTCCATATACAACTAAAAAATAAATATAAAAAAAAGTTTTTATAAAAAGAGATTGTAGAGAACTGGTACACTTTTTTCTTTAAACGTTTAGTAGAATCCACCAGTGAACCCATCTAAGCCTGGTACTTTCTGTTTCAAAGTTATTATTTTTATTCAATTTCCTTAATAGATACAGATGCAGGACTATTCAGATTGTCTATTTGTATAATTTCTCAATGGTTGCTGTAAGTGCTTATTTATACGGATGTAACTTTTCATAATTTAGTTAGATTTAATTCTGTACCTAAATCACTGTAATATAAAATGGAAAATCTTGCAACCATATGACCTTTCACTCCACCACCTTTTATGCTATTCTTGTCATATCAATGTAGATATACAGATACAGACACATTACATTAGTTTAAGTCCCACAAGACATAAATCTATTTAATTAGTTTCATATATTTAAAAAATAAGGAAAGATTGACTTCTTTTTGTATTTTACTTACATATTTGTGTAGTTTGTATCTGGAATGTTCCCCATGTGTCCATATGTTAAACATTTATTCTTAGTATGACACTATAGGGAGGTGGCGGACACTTTAAGAAGTGGAGCCTAATAGGAGGTTTGACATAACTAGGAGTGTACCCCTAAAGAGGACTGTGGAACCTCAGTCTCTTTCTCTTTCGTCTTCCTGCCCCAGAGTGAATGGTTTCACTTTACCACATGCTTCTGCCATGATGTGCTACCTTACCACAGAGCCTAAAGCAACAGGACCAGCCAATCATGGGTTGAATTCTCCAAAACTAGGAGACAAAAATAAGCATTGTGTCTCTATAAGCTGATTATCTCAGGTATTTGTGACAGTAGCAAATACCTGAGATATGCTGATTAATATACTATTGAATATTTCTGATTTTCTTCATTTGAACCCAGATGTACCTAAATCCAAAGCCCACCCCTTCTCCCAGATTTGCTAAACATTAGGGTCTTCTAGGGAAGGTTTTACAAATGCAGGTGCCTGTGCTCAGGCCAGTCCTACACAATCGCAAGCTGTAAGTGAAACCTTTGGAAGATGCTCCCCACATGACATGATGTGTAGTCATAGCCACGTATTCTTGTGTTTCCCCTAAGCTCCAAAATAACATGACAGATGTTCTGAATTTGACTCATATTTTCATTTTGTTGCCATCACATGTGGTATCAAGCTCTTGGCCTTGTGTATGGTAACAAATGGCTCTCTTATCTCTACTAAAATTCTTTCCTTCAAGATTCAAAGTCCTCTCCTAACTCATGAATTCTTAGATTAGGGGACAAACTTGGTCATTCTTTTTTATAGCTTCTATGTTGCCATCTAACTCCTATGATTTGTATTCAGGCTCTGCAGCACTGTCTACTCACCCCAAGAAAATCATTCATTCATTTTCCCCCAAATAAGTATGTTATTTCTAAACTTCAACCCTGGAAATATTGTAGTGATGTGAGACATATGTAGCAATGTGATAAATAGGTGCTCTATTGAGTTAAGTAATTCAAATTCAAAACTAAACTCTACCACTGATCTAATGCATGACTACAGGCAAGCTCCTTAACTTTTGTGCCCCTAAGTTTCCTCATAAGTGGAGATGATAATAGTGATAACACATTAGGTTATAGGATGTCACACAGTATGTGACACCAATAAAGCTCAGATTAATCAATGACAGCTAGTTACTATAATTATTAAGATATAAATACTTCCTGTCCTCCACAGAGTTTACAGTTCTAATCACCTAGGCTGGTACTAGTTGCTCCATGTATGATCCAGAGTCTGTTTTGTATCCCTAGTGGAATAAGGAGCTTGTGCCAGAATGCAAACCAAATGATCATTAAGTACACTAATTGATACAGCTGACATTTATTTCCCAGCAAGACTTTTTCCAAAGAGGAAGTAGTGCATTGATTTACATTCTGAAGCGAACACCTCATTTTATAACCAACTGGTACTTTAAGCAGTACCGCCTCTGAGGATTCGTAGCCCTCTGTGGTGGAGTGAGGCAGTGGAGATGACTATGGGCATGAAGGCAGACCCTCTGATATCAGTTCAGCTCTGCCATTGATATGCAGGCTAACCATGGATATGCCACTTAAACTCAGAGCCTTTGTTTCTTCTTGGTAAGGTGGAAATAATTACCTCTGCTTTCTTCCCTTCTCCATGAGTTTCATGTGTCCTGGAGGGCTGCAACAATACCAGCAGGTACTTTGATGACCCTGCCTGGGGCAGAAAGCCAAAGTGGCCATGCGGGCATGTAAGAGGACAGCTTTCCATGTCTGCAGACCAAGCCCTGCAGCAAAGCTGAAGAGAACAAATATTGCTCCTATTTCCTGATACCACAAAAACAGACTGAGTGACTTCCAACCTCAGATTAAAAAGAGGTAACCAAAGGCAACCAAAGCCATCATCCATTCTTCCCAAATGGTGTTTTGTGTTTAAGCTAAGTGCCTTCCATTTTAAAGGGCACTCTAATTCGGGGACTGGCAATGACATTGACCATAACATTACTTAAGATCACACAGACATATAAACATTATTAGTGCAAGCTTGGCATGGGAAGAAAATGGTATAGCTGCATAGCTAATGGGGAGAACACTGAGACTCAAAGCACCATGTGCATCCCCACAGGCAATCAGCCTATCCAGGAAAACACTGGGTCCATACCCTCACCAGAGCACTAATGTAGTCCTTCTCGGAATCAGTAATAGTTCAGTACTAATGGCTCCAAAAAGGACCATATTGTCTCCCTGGTCATTAATTCTCAGAAAAAGACCACACTGAACTCATTACTGCTTTAACACACTCATCAGATGAAATGTACAAATTAACTTCCTCAGAGAAAGGCCATAATATGAGCATATGAATTCAGGCCTCACCCTCTCTTCTACCCTAGAAGCCCTTTCTCCAGCAGCAACTGTCAAATCTTTGCCAGGAAAAAGCTTGGATCCTCTTGATGACACTGCTATCCATACTTGCACGATTGTTGGGCTCACTTGCTCAGGGATTCAACAAGTTGAGAAGAAGGCAGGCCAGACACAGGAGAAAGAGGAACTAGTACAAATATGCCAAGGAGGAAGGTGGTTTTAATAACACACCAGTAACCAGTTGTGGATTGCACATAGTGTGTCAGACTGCATGGTGGAATTTTTAACATACAATCTCACTTGATACCAACAAATATATTAGACCCATTTGACAGATGAGTAAACAGACGTCAACTGCACAAAATAACATAGTTAAGTGGCTTAGTCAGCCTTGGAATGCAAATCTCTGATCTCAGCCAAGTACAGAGCTCTTTCCACTGGACCATGACTATCAATGTTTGCCCCAGGAGAGTCTTTAATGACTATTCAAAGTCAAGCAACACACTCAGAAGATCATCATAGCTCCCATTGTGTAAGTGCCTCCCTGAGAAGGTTGTTTATAACCAGGGCCTCAGGGGCCTTCCTCTGCTTTTGTTTTGGAGCCTGAGTGGCGTCACCGTTGGGATGGCAACTTTCTTAGCAATGTCATGACATCCCCAACACATTTATCTTCTATTTTCATCCTAGAAACTTCCTCCTTGCTTGTCTGTCAAATTAATTTTTGTCTGTCTGGTGCTCCCCTGGCAGCTGCAATGGAAGGAGAAGTGGTATAGAGCAGCTGGGGCAGGGGATGGGAGCTGAGGCAGAAAAGCGTCAGGATGGAACTTGGGGAAACTGAGAGTTTTGCTTTGATTTGAGAAGCCAAGTTGTTTGTAAGACCCTAGGCCCTGTGGCTCTGCCATTGTGTTATTTAGTTGGTTGTAAAGATTGTCTCTCTGAGCAGATGATGAGCTTCCAGAGCACAAGGACTCTCTCTTTGTCTTCTTTGTGACTGCAACATCCAGCACAGGCATGGCACATAATAAGTGCTTGATAAATGTGTTGCACAAGCACATAGTCATTAGGCCAGCTAGCATCATTCCTTTCTTAGTTATCTCAGATCACTGGCTCAAAACGAAGGTGGTACAGGGAAGTAGCCTGAGGGAGCACTGAAGAACAAACATCAAGGATGACTGACAAGGAGATATGCAGGGTCCAAACCTGCATACATAAAAGGCCTACTGGGAAGACTTTCCCTCAGTCAACAATAACTTGCCCAAGGCAGAGTGAAGCAAGCCCTGTCCAATTAGAGCAATACCTTCTGCACACAGCCAGGTGAGCCATGTTCCTGTGTTCCTGTGTGACTGCACCCCTGGGCCTCATATTCAGAAGCCCTAATGTGAGTGGTCAGGCCCACAGCGGAGAGAATGCTAATGATTGGCCACTCAGGCCACATGTACTGAAGCTAGAGGCAAGTGAAATGGGGGCAGTCCTGGAGATCGGAAGCTGAGGTGTGCACAAGCCTTCCTTCTGCCCCAGGAGGAAGTGTCCACCCAGGTTTGGTCACAGAGAGAAGCTATAGGACAAAACTTAGGTCTGGAATTAGGGTGGCTGAGTGGTAGCACCACACGAAGTTTCAACACTACCAGTGGCTCAGCAGTCATATTCCTACATCATCAGTGCTAAGAAGAAATGGTGGCATCTTTACTTTTCTTTCTCCTCTCCAAGCTTTTGATAGAGTTGGACATAACACACTAATGCACAAGGAAAAATTAAGGCACAATTGATGATAGTCTGTAATTAAGTGCTAAATTGTCTGGCATGGGCCTTAAGTGCTGCAGGAATCCGCAGGAGGGGCAGTCAGTGATGGCTGAGTAATGCGTGGGCAGCTGCAGCTCTGACGGGTGAGAATCTAGGACTCCAGTCAGCACAGATTTCCTGCAGGAGGTGGGCCTGGACCTTAACGGATGGGAAGGACTGGGCTTAGAGGAAGGGAGGGGGCTCTGGCTCAAGACAAAAGGACTATCAGAGCAAAAACAAGAAGGCAGTTGGAGATTTGGGCCAAGTGCAGGCGGTCTGCCTCTGGGGGGTGGGGAGGTTGCAGTGTGCAGGGGATAAGAGAGGTCATGTGGCTGGCTACCGGTGCTTAGGCACCTTAAGATACTGCATTACTCCCAGTTTTGGGAAAACTAGCCTGCAGCTGTTGGCAGGTGATCCTAGAATTAAAAACAAAACAAAACAACTGTTCCCCAAGAAAACCAGTTTCCTTTCAAAGGTAGATTTACTTGGTAATCTGCACCATGGTTCTACTCATGAAGGAGCTCCTCTCCTTGTCTAGGCAATGTCACTCAATGCTCACAACAATCCTGGAAGGGACTACTAAGGAGCCATAGACTCCAAACAGACACGGTCTAAGTAAGAACAACAGAGAAGGTAGGAAGGTTATCTCCCATCTAGATTTGAAACCCTTCTAGGAGGGAATAGAGACAGCCAATGTCCAAGTATGCTTCCAGGAATCCAGAAACATTGCACCCAGAATTTCTCTTATTACTCACTTCACACAAACACATACCTGCTTAACAAAGACAATAATACTATCACTGCCTAAGTGCCTATACTGTGTGAGGTACTTCACAGTGGATAATGCAGTTCATCCACACCAAAATCTTACAGTTTTTATTTGTATTCTGCAGATGAGATTACTGAGACACAGACAAGTTAAACAATTTGCCCAAGATCACATGGCTGGTAAGTGGAAGTCAAGATTCTACACTAGGTAGCCTGCTGCCCAGACCACTTTCTCCCCTGTCTCACTCCAAAAGTGTCCTCTGGAGAGATGTGCCATGGACCTGCAATATGAACATGTCATTCAGTGCTTACAACAATCCTCGGAGCAAGGATCTATGAAAGGACTTGAGACTTCAAAGACACATGGGATTAACCCGAGACAATGGAGTGGGTAAAAAGATCATGGAGTGAGAAGACCTGGCTTGGAGTCCTCCTGCCCTCAGCCCCAGCAGCAGCAGCCCTAGCAGCAGCCGCAAGAACAACCCGGCACACCCACTGCATTTGAGCACTCTGGGATTCCTTGACGAAGAGGCTAAAGATTGGGGCACCACAGCTCCTCTTAGGCCATGCTGTGTGTGCCCGAGAGCAAGGTGGAAGAACCACAGTAGAGCTACCAGTGGCCTGCGGGCAGGGCAGGACAGGAGTGTAACGACACATCTAGGGAAACATGACCAGGGGTGAGGAGACAAGGGGACGTCCCACAGGCAGAGGAGATGAGGGGCCATGAGGTACAAACCTTTCAGCAGAGCCTAGACAGGGGCAGAGGACAGGGCCAAACAGGGTACCATGAAATCCAAGTAAGAACTCAAAGCTGCCCTTTGAGAACAGTGAGCTACCTGGAGGTTGGACAGTGTCTGACATGGGGTGAGAAGAACCTCCTGGAGGAGGATCCAGTGAGAATGAAAGCCTGTGCACCAGGCTAGAAACTAACTTCTGCTGTGCTGTGGACCCTTAGCAGACTGGTGAAACCCAGGCATCTTTTCATGAAAAAATGTCAATGCATAAAAATCCTTAAGATTATAAAGAAAACAAATTATATACAAGTAGTAAACAAAACTTGTATGATATGTTAACATCAATACTTCTTTATTAATGCATGAAATAAAATCAAGTGGTGAGTCTAACAACTACTGTAATTTCAAAATAGTGTCCACTATAAAGGCTAACTGGAGATAGCTACAATAATATAAAGTAAAAATTTCTGTGATTTCTCTCAGAGGCAAAGTCTCACTTATTGCTGATGCTGCTGTGGTTCATTGCCTACATTCAAAGTGGAATGAAATGAGAAATTTCAATTAGAAGTTAATGGAAATAGAAATTCAATATTTTCCCTCCCAAGACCACAGGGCCCTGGCTTGATGGCAAAGAGACTTCATTAGACTTGGGATCAGATGACTAAAGAGCTACTTCCAGGTTTCTTACTTACTGTGTTTCCTCAAAAGTGGGCTCTGGCTCTTTGATGGCCAACTTAAGACATGTCAATTTGTCCCTTCCTCAACATTCATGAGGTGGGCCTGCTGAGTTCTTTACCCTGGTTCTAAAGACAAGACCAGGAAATCCAGCTCCAAGTTCAAAACCAAGTTCATTACCCCAATAGCCCTCTATGTATCCTCAAATTCACTGGACCATTGTGGTTGAATGTGGAATGAGGTTTCTCCTGAACTTGGTCAATTTGTTCTAGGGGCCTTGATGGAAAAGGAATTTAGGCAAAGGTCATGATTCTGCCTCGTTGGAATAGGCCAGTCCCACACAATGAAGTCCTGTGAAAAAAGCACACATATCTGGCTGGGTATAGTAAGGCATTTTTATTATAAAACCAGTTATACTTTTACAGTAAGTCCTAGGGAGTTTGTCAGATAAAGCAAATGATATAGAGAGATGTCAAGAATAAGAATGAGAGAGCAAGAAAGAAGAGAGGCAGAGAGAAATTGGTAAGAAGATAGGAAGAGAAAAAAAAAGATGAGAGAGAGAATGAATTTTAGAGGAAAAAAAAAAACTGAAGAGACCTCAGAGGCCCTTCAGTGCAACCCATTTGTCTCGCTTGGAGATGCCAACGCCTGCAGAAGGGATGTGCCCCGGTGGGACCCAGAATAGTTCAGTTATGAGTCACTGGCTAGTTTTCTGCTCTTAGCCCTCTCCATCTCCTGTCTATTTGACAAGGGATGAGCCAATTGGCTTGGAAGATGCTTCTGGAAGTGCTTTTCAAAATGGCTAACAGATCCCCTTGCCTCTGTGTTGCTGTATATCTTATGGCAAGCCGAAGAATAAATATTACTGCCTTGAGGATGGGAGCCAGATGCCTGCAACGGTCCTACTTCTGGAGGTACTGGGGCCTACAGAATGGGAAACCTGATCTTTAGACTCCTATCTTGCATTGCTATTGAGAGGAGTTCCTTGAGCTGATGTCACAACATGTTCTGATTGCTGTTTGGCGCTCTCTCCCTCTCTGTGTGAGAATTACGCAGACAGTGCCTAATAGAAGGCAGGCTCCCTTGGGTTGACACTGCTTTCTTGTTTGCAACAGGGAGCTCTTGACAGAGGCACTAGCACATTCAAAAGTGAAATTTGAGAAGAAGTAATTTTGTATTTTTTCTTCTTACACAAAAGGGAAAATGATTTACTGCATTTGCTCCCCAGAGCTTGATGTCAGCCGGCTGTAACCACCATCACATTAGGGAGTGACAAATCTCGAGCTTGCCATCAGAGTTTATGAACAATTTATGAGGCCAAAATATGCATCAAGTTCCAACCTTTTGGTCCAGTGATATGGGGCAGGGGAAAGGCCAGAGGTCACCTAGCCTGCTTCCTAACTCTGGCCACACACATTTCAATTCTACACCAAGACCAAATGACAGCTGTTATACACACTGGTGTAGAAAGAATATGTTGCTGGGCCCTGGGATTCACAGTCCAGCCTCTACCCAGAGGTGGAGCTTTACAGAAATAATATCAGAGCACTAGAATCAGTCAACTCTGAGGTTTGTACCCTTAACATTTGTAGAACTTTGATAATGTCCTTCCCTTCTCTGAGCAGAAGTTTATCAAATAACCTTCAAGTCAGGCTGTAACCTTGATTTTCTCTCATTTCCTGTCCTCCATGTATTTATTATGTACTTCTCTAAATCTTTTCCCAACTGGGCCCTTCTCCCTTCCCTTTACACACACATCTGCAAAACTCCTCTCCCTCTGCATGAACTGCCTCTGCTCTGATCTACTGTAATTGTGCCCTTGATTCTGTGCCCTTCCACGTACCCAAGACTCACTGCCACTGCATCATATAGTGTTCCCTCTCTGCTAGATCATAGCTACCCACATGCAAACATGCCTAACATATGCCACATTCAAAATACCCAAATCTTGACCTTCTGTATCTTATCTGTACTCCTTGAATAATACCATTTCGGTAATGGTAAGTTTCAAATATAACTCTGCACTATGACTAGTATTCCCTGAATCCTAGGTACCCCTATCAAACAACCTACTTGTCATCTCTACTTAGATGTGTAACAGGCATCTCAGACTTAACATATCCAAACAGTTCTTGATTAGCCAGATCCTTCCATCACCAAGTCTGTTCCTCCCTCAATTTCTTCCCACCATGTATCCATTTGCTGTCTTTCCCTGTCTTTCCCTCAAACTGAACAGTCAAAGTTGACACCTCTCTCTCTCTCTTCTCTCTCTCCCTTCTCTCTCTCCTCTCTCTCTCCACCCTCTCTTCTCTCTCCCCCCTCTCTCCTCTCTCTCTTCTCTCTCTCTCTCTCTCTCTCTTTCTCAATCCCCATACCCTATCCATTAACAAGCACTATCAGTAATATCTCCAACATTTAGCATTCAGATATTCCCCATCATCTCTACTACTACCAATATGACTCAAGCTACCATCTCCCTCCTGGATTATTACAATATAGTTTCACCTAGTCCACTAAGACCACTGGCCCCACTACTCATTTCACTGTGCTTGAATATTACCAATGACTTATCCATTACTAAATTCATTGGTGGTTTCTCTGTTCTCATCTTGCTTGACTTGTCACGAATATTGTGAAGAGGAAATCTGGTTTCCTTCATATCTCTCTGAATATTCATTGTCCATCTGCTTTGGTGGCCCTTCCTTCTCTAGTTTATATTTAAACCCTGAGCTTCAGACCTGTGCTGTCAACTGTCTACTAACCATTTCCACTTAGATATACCAATAGCAACTTGTGTCCAAGACTGAGCTTATAATATTCCCAGGGCTTTTCCATTCCCAGCAGCACCCATCAGAGGAACGGCAACACCATCCACCCACTAAGCAATAAGACTTAATATCACCGTTAACACTTGCCTCTCCTTTGCCTACCCATCCATTCTACCTCTCACTGATCACTTGGTTTTTCTCCCTTCTCTCCATTTCCTCTAATGGCACTTTTAAGTCCAGGTCACTATCATTGCTTACCTGTACTTCTGCAACTGTCTCTTCTCTGGTATCTTTCCTTCTACTTGTTCAATTCTCTTATACTAACAGGAAAAGAGATCTTCTGAGAACATGAAGTCAGAGCACAGGCCTCTACTGTTCATGGTCTCAAATGACTTCTTCCTCATTCTTTGTGAAATCAAGTTCAAGTTCCTGAGTTTGGCATTCAAGGTAATGCAAAATCTAACCCTAGTCCACTTTAGTCTGGCTTTTTCTCGCCACTCCTTGCACCTGAGGCCCCAGCCTCAGTAGAGCACTTGCTGCTCTCCAAACCTTGCAGGCTCTTTCCTGCCTCTATAGCTTTGCTCAAAGTTGTCCCTTTACACCTGTGGTGGCCTTAAACTTTCTCTTCACACAGTATGTTCCTAGTCATTTTCCCTTTTCAAGCACCAGCCCCTAGGAGGTTTCTCCATCTCTCGTCTAGGCTGCCCCTCTCCTACTGCATTGCTACTGAATATGATTTGGGGATTTTCCTTCTGGATTCCCAAGGCCTCTTGTATTTCCTTGTTGTTTAGCCTTAATATAGAGTTTGCAATCATACCCAGAACCATCTGTTCCCACAACTGGGGGATCCTTGAAAACAGGGATCTTGTCTGAGTTGCTGCTCTATCATCATTGTCCCCAGCCTCTGTGATCAAGAGTCACAACTGGCCAGTTTCATGGCCCCCATCTGTACCCACAGTCCCTGTCTCTGTGAAAGCAAGGTACTGCCTTGCTTACAAAGTTCCTCCTCTTAAAATATTAGGATGTGTTCAACTCTTTTCAGTCAATTCCATATTCGATATATAGTTTCTTTGAGATTTTGAGGCTACAGATACTGGGGGACTGGTGCAGGAGATGAAATTGGCCAGTTTCATGGAATGTCCCCAACTGGTGTGTTTAGTTAAAGATGATGAGTGGAACAGGATGCACAAGCTAAAGTTGTAAGAACTACTACCCCAGGGTACACAGGGCTTGGGGTTGAACATAGCAGCTTGTAGATAAGCCACACTCGTCCTTGAAGGGAAGAAGAAGAGTCCAGAAAGGCTACCCAGACTTTCCCAAAGGCCCATGGGCCCACTCTGCCTTTTCTAAGCAGGAAGAGAACACTAAGCTAGGAGCTTAGTGAACTCTGAAGGCAGCTGCCTGAGTGGCTTACTAGGTGCCTTACAACTCAGTCCATTCTCTTGTGGGGATGTCAGGGTTCCTATTGGTACACAAGGACCTCACACTCTATATCTTGTAGGGTTATTTTGATTTCAAGCTCTCCTTCATGACTGTGGTTCCTGCCCTAGCCCCTGAGCCTAGAAGGCAGCCAGTAGCTGGGAGATAGTGCAATCAGGCACTTAGAAGAGAAATTCACTTTGCATGAGTCTGAGAAAGCTGTTGTGCAGAGAAGGTTTGATTTAAGGCCATTTCAATAAGCCCCAATTCATCATCTTGAAGGCCTTTGAAGAAAAGACAAGTGCCATTTTCTAAATGCCATTATGCAATCAAGCCTCTTGCAGCCAGCTCAGCAGGTCCACATGCCCACATGCGTGCCCAGACTATCACATCTCACATCTCATCAAGCGTGCCTGAGCTCCCTTTGACAGAGAGCCCTGGTTGTGTTGGGGCTGGGGTGGGATGACGTAGGGAAGAAACTGCCATAAGACATACCATGTGACAGATGTTCTGAGAAAAGCAGTGGAAAATCTCATAGTCAGGAGGTACCACCTGGTTGAAGGTCATGTTTATCTGTCAGAAACTTGAGCCTGTTCCCTGACTTCCCTTTCTCTGCAAGGCAGGGACCCAAGACAGCCTTCTAGAAGGATAACTGTCCCTAGAATCCAGTACTAAGAGCAATAACCTAGGAGCAAGCCTGCCTAAGTTTAAGTCCTAGCTTTAGTATTTCTTTGCTCTGTGATCCTCCTGGTAAAGTGAGAAGACCACTCTGTGCCTCCATTTCCTCATCTTTAAAGTGAAGATAAGTAATAACACATCTAGCCTAGTAGGTTTTTTGTAAAAACAGAATGCTATAAGATCCGCCAAGCTGTGAGAATGGGGTTTGACATGTAGTATGCTACATATCATATGATACGCACCTATTATGAGTCTTGCCATCTTCACAGTACTAGGAATAAGCATAGTAAATGTGGCAGCTGGAAAGGAAGCTAGGGATTCCTTTAAGTTATGGAGAAGCAGAGCAAGGGTGGGGAATGAAGTCTGGGCTTCAGATCCTGGTCTTGCTATTTTCTGGCCATGGAACTTTGGTCAATACTGGGGACTCACTTGAGCCTGTTTTCCCACCTCTAAAAGGATAGAGGTTTTCTGGCTCAGGGACTTGTTCAGAGAAGCTGAAGAGGAGATAGATGGGACATTGTTTTGTAGCAGAAAACACACAGTTTGGTACCATTCAGTCCGGTGGTTCTCAGTGGCATCCTCAGGCCAGCAAGAGCAGTAACATCACCTAGGGACTTATTAGAAATGCAAGAGCGAGTGAAATAGATACTGCAGGAGGCAGGCCCAGCAATCTGTGTTTGAGCAGGTTTTCCAGGGCATTCTGATTCATGAGCATTTGAGAACCACTGCTTCAGGTCAGCCTCATATTAACAAGGAAATGGAGGCCCAGAGAAAGTTTAAGGATTGCATAGTCACAGGGAGCAAGTGCTGGTTCAAGGGATAGCTCCAAGGTTGCCTGGCAGGATACACATGAGTTGAAGATCTCTTGCCTCCCAGGTAGTGGTGATGCTCTTACTCACACGTCCGCCTGTGCAGACTCCAGACTCCTTGTTTTGAACAGTTCCCAATGTGCTTAGGCTGAACACAGGGCCTCGACTCTTGGTCCTTTAAAATGTTCCAGTGGAGCCATGCCGGCTCCTGGTCCTGTGTGTAAAAGAGAGGCTATTTCTCAGAGAAGTGTCTGTGAGCACAGCAGAAGATGGTGTCCCACCGACAACACTGCCTACAAGGTAAGACACTTGCTTCTCACGTGGACTGCCCTGGGTACTTCTCTGAGGAAATCACCTCTCTTTCAGTCATGGGGCTATCACCCAGCAATGCTCAAGTTTGCACATTTTAAGGAGTAAGCATTAGAGTTCTGTGTTCATTCCAAGCCTTTCTGAGGTTCTTAAGCCCACATAGTTCTCCCAGAGCCGGACCACTGAGGTTTGAGCCTCTTCTCCCAGGCCTGGAGTAGAATGGGACAGTAAATCTGGGCCATAGTAACCAACCTGGCCTAAAAGGATGGGAAATGACCCATGTTCAAAGCCCCACATTTAACCCGTAGCTCTTGCAACAGGCTGTCTTCTTTGTGGGTTCTTGTCCTATAACTTCCCTTCCTCAGCTGCTCCAGGCCAAGCCTCTTCCTGTCCACAGTGATGGGGGGCAGGTGGATGAGGGAGGGGGTCTGTATTTTCTAAGCAGCCTTGGGCCTCTCATGGGAGCACCTGCCCCTACAAGCAATAGCTCTGTTCCACCTAGAAGCAGAGAAGGACACAGCCCAGCTGCCTGAGCTGTCATAAGGAATGTGCTGTCATACCACACTGTTAGTCACGGCTCCTTTTCCCCCTAGACCAGATTCAGGAGTCTCAGTGGTGTGTGGGCGCTTCTTCCCTTTCTCCCTCCCGAGCCACCTCAGCACGAAGCTCTCCATCAGTAGGTGATTAGATTTGGGTAGGGTGATTTTTTTTCCCAGATATAATTGTTTCTTAATTCTTTTAATTTCATTCCCTTTAAAGATTACAAGCAACAACTGGCACTTGATAAATTATGGAGAACATTAGTAATTAATCGAGTTTTCAAGTGCTACTGCTTCGTGGCAATTTGTTAAACTATATATATATATATATAAATTCACAAAAAGTATATATTTTTATAAAGGAAAGAGCACATCCTTGGAGACAGCATAGGTCAGCTGCAATTTAAAACTGAACAAAGCAGAGACAATTGTGAGTGAGACCCCCTGCCAAGGGATTTAGACAACTGAGAAAACTAAACAAGTTCCCCAAAGACCAAGGAAAAAGAATGAATTCATTTATTCATTTGCTTTTGCAATTCAGTCACACCTTGCTTGAACATGAGCCTGAACTAAATTCTGGAAGGTCTAGGAGAATGAAACTTGGTGTGCTGCTAGTGGGGCAGTGATGGGCCATCTGATGGGAGGGAGGGGTGCCATTAGATCCTAAGGCCTTAAGAAGTTGAAATAAGGAATAAGAAGGAGTGCGTGTAGACATCTTCTTATAACATTTCAATCATCAAGGGACATGGCGAAGAAAGAAGAAAGTGTCATAGGAATGGAAAGATGTTTTTGCTTTAGAGTAGAGGAAATAAAAATGGTTATAGGCTTAGAAGAAAGAGCAAGTGAAAGGACGAGATTGAAAAAGCTGGGGAAAAGGGACAACTGATGGGGAACCTCCAGGTGAGGAGCAAGGCCATCAACATCAGAAGTCAAGAAAAAATAAATTCTTTGGTAAACACATAATAGCAGAGGAGAATTTTGGACAAATTACCCAACAACATGATAGAAGAATGAGAAAGTTTTCTTATTTACCCCACAGCCACCAATACCTGAGCAGAATCCTTCTTAGATCCTAGCTATGGTGTTCCAGGAGTTTTGAGAGGAGGAAACCAATTCCTAGGGAAAATGGAAGCAGCACCCTTGCATAGCTACATTTCTGAAGGAGAGGAGGCCACGTCTCTGGACCATCAATTGTTTCCTTTTTAGCCTTGGCCTTTCCCACAGCCCCTTGCACCAATTCTCCAATCAGCCTTGCCTCAGGAATGCCTGCTAGCAGTTCAGCCAGAAGAACACAGACAGACCCAGAAAGAGGGGACTTCCTGGACTCCACAAGAAAAGGAGACAGAGAATGATAGGTCAGATGGACTGGGGGAGAGAGACAGAGGAGAAGGTACTAAGCAGGTCTGCTTAACAGGAAGCAGGTGAGCTATGCTAAGAGCACATCTGTACATGTGACGCCAATGGAGGTTGCTTCCACTCCCCAAGTCCTCAACAACCCCCAACTTTTCTCACTCCTAGAGGTGTGGATTCCTCACAGAGTATAGTCCCCCTGATGGTTCTCTCACATGTTCACTGCTCAGGCTGGTGTCAATATCTGAAGGCACTCCTACTTGGGGCCCCCCCACCATTTTCATATGAACCCCAGGACATTATAGACTCAAGAAATATCATGTGTGAGAGAATCAGCTTTGAAGCAAACCACTTAACTGTTCTCTGCCTCAATTTTTTTGTCTGAAAAATGGGGCTAATGATATTTAGCATGAAGAGGCATAAGGATTAAAAGAGGAAATGCATGAAAAACAACTATCTTTGTTAATTATTCTCCTAAGGTGCCTGGAATCTCATGATGGGGAAATAAGACCATAGTTTCAGATTGGAAACACAAGCAGATCTTAACATCTCATTAAGTATTCTCAGTACAGTTTTATCCCCCATCCAACAAAATTGATGTTGTCTGACTTACACAGAGAAATATGTGACTCACAGTGACTGCCAATTTCTCTTCTGCTCTGTAGGGAATTCAACATTTTTGCTCTGTCGTGCAGGAGGAAATCCAATCTGATTGTCCCTCACCCACTGCTTCCCAGGTGCCACGCTGTGGGTTGCCCTGTTAGACACAAACTCAAATCAGGACTGGCTACATAGTTTGTGGTACTCAGTGCAAAATGAATGTGGAGTCCTTTCTTCAATTTATTGGCAATCTGAATATACCAACACAAAAGCATTAAACCTAGCATGAGGCCCCTTGAAGCCCAGGGCCCTGTGTGCTACACTGGTTGCAAGCCTGTGAAGGGGACTCTGTCCCAAACCCATCACAAGTATCCTGACTTATTTAAGGAGAATCCCAGAGCAAAGTCATGTTAATCTGAATGAAATTTACACTGGAAGAGACACCTTTACACAAAATGCTCACTTCAGTTTGTCCCACCTGAGAGACCACTGGGTAGATGCCGGGGGCTTAAGCAATATTAAAAGGACTGAGAGTGAGACTCTGGCAATGCTGCTCTGTTGGACCACTGTTTGCTGTCACTACAATCAACCAGGAACTTACTTTCTTCCTGTTTGTGTTAGTCAGCTGACAGACAACTCATAAGTACTCTAGGGATCAAGTCTGCCACATGTGGGCTTTGGGGGACACTCAAAATCCAAACTGTAGCACTGATCTTATTTTTTCTAATCACCCCAGGTGATTTCATCACCCCAATCCTGCACATGACACACATACTCCAGATCAGGGGCCGAGTGACCTACTGAGCCTTGAGATCTCTTATCTAGCCCGACCTGTATCCCACTGGTAACCTAGCTTCTTAAGGGTGGCTCTCAAGTAACACTGGGAGGAGGGAGGCTTCCTTCATGTGTCTCTGGGGGAAGGTGAAGAGAGCAACTGGGAGGGAAGCTATTTCGAACAGTGCTGCTCAAGATGTGGTCCATGAAGTTATGCCAGTGGGAAGTGAGGTAAGGACAGAAATCGAGAGGAAGTGTTTCCAACCTTTTATAGAAATTTGATAATGCTTATTAAATTTAATAATAGCAATGATAGAAAAATAACTTGTCTTTATTTTCACTCTTCCAGTAATCCAATTTTCTTTCATTTTACCAAAATATTGGTCTGTGCTGTTTGGAAATCTACAAAGATAATTAAAAAAAATCAAAAAATAGGTGCTGAGCAGTAACTGGTTGACTTCAGCGTAGTGGGTCAAGCACTGAGGTGGACACCCAAAGTGCTGGGTGGTCATCTGGCCTTCTTTGCTTCTTTACTTCTACAAACTCCTTTTTTTTCTCATCTGTAAGTATCTTATAAGGAACAAATGTGATCTTGGGCAAGAAGGTACTTTACAAACTGTAATGTACAGGAAAAATCATGAAGATGCCACCATCCTATAGCATCTAACCCTGCCACAAAAGCGGTCCTGGAAATTAGCACAATGGTTAAGAGCCCAGCCTTTGAAAGCAAACTAACCAATGACAAACCTCTATTCTTGTCACTCCATTACTATATTTTTGGACTGAGGATTGAACTCAGGGGCACTCAACCACTGAGCCACATCCCCAGCCCTATTTTGTGTTTTATGTAGAGACAGGGTCTCACTGAGTTGGTTAGCACCTCACCGTTGCTAAGGCTGGCCTTGAACTCACGATCCTCCTGTCTCAGCCTCCCAAATTGCTGGAATTACAGGTGTGTGCCACCATGCCTGGCACTCCATTACTATTTTGAGGTTTATCCAATGTTCATAGTTCTTCCCTTTTAACTACTGTACATCTCCATCATTTGCAAATGCAACACTTATTTTAGCCATTCCCATACTGATGCCTTTATGGTTTCTGCTACTTTATTGCTGGCATAGAAGATAACTATTGATATTATAGTATTGCTCTTTTAAATTTTTTTTGGTTATTATTTTATTTATTTGTATGTGGTGCTGAGACTCGAATCCAGTGTCTCACGCAAGCTAGGTAAGTGCTGTACCACTGAGCTACAGCCCTAGACCCTATGGTATTGTTCTTCAGTCTTCCAAACATGCTGGACTCTTTCTTTGTTCTGAAGGTTTGTATAATTCTGTTGGTGTTTCTATGTAAATAATCATATCATTTTCAAATACATTCATTGTGTTTCTTTTTAAACAAGTTTTATATCTCTTATTTCTTTCTAAGACTTATACTAATTTGGGATATGATAACAGCATGTCCGTCTTACTTCATACCTTAAAAACAACACTTATAAATTTCTCCTTATGAAGGATGATACATGCTGTGGGTTACTATTAGACAGTCTTGCTAGGGATGAAGAAGATACTTTATTAAAATTTTTAAAGCAGTGGGTTTTTTTTTTTTGTGGTACCAGGGATTGAACTCAGGGGCACTCGACCACTGAGCCACATCCCCAGCCCTATTTTGTGTTTTATGTAGAGACAGAGTCTCACTGAGTTGCTTAGCACCTCACCATTGCTGAGGCTGGCTTTGAACTCGCGATTCTCCTGCCTCAGCCTCCCTAAGTGCTGGATTACAGGCATGAGCCATTGCACCCTGCTTAAAGTAGTTTTTATACTTTTTATACTAAAGTAGTTGTTATACTTTTATTTATTTAATTTATTTTTTATGTGCTGCTGAGGATCAAACTCACTGCCTCACACATGCTAGGCAAGTGCTACACTAGTAAGCTGCAACCCCAAACCCTAAAGTTTCTTTTAATCACAGGTATTAAACTTTATTAATTGCTTTTTAATGCATCTATAAAGATTCTGTTTCCATTTTGTTGTCTGTATGAATTAGTATACTATATGAATTATACTATATGAATTAATATAGATGATGCTGAGAGATTTTTATTTTCTGCTGACCAGTTTTTGCATCATGGAAAAAAATTCTACTTGGCCATGATGTAATATTTTTCTTTTTGTATTACTTTTAATACACTATTACATTTAGCCACACCCTACTTGCCCATGGTTACCACCCAGTTTATCCATTCAAGTAGATTAAAACACTTATTAGATTAAGATTCTCATAACTCAATCAATCATTTTACTTCTGCACTTTGTTACATTGTCTCACACAAACTTTTAGGGAGACACCTCATATCTAAACTGTAACACCATTATAGTAGTTTTGTAATTCAATTGGACGCATCTACCACTTTACCTGATATCAGGAATAACGTAGAGAGAGTAGATATTATCTTTTATGGAAAGTTTGATAAAATGACCAGCCCATAAAGTTCTCTGGAACTGTTACTTTTGAGGGTGAGTGAGCTTTAAATCACCACTACAACTTGAAATGGTCATACTCCTTTTCCTGAGCCCATTTTAGCATTTCTTAAAAATCAGGACAGTTATCCATTTTCTTTGACTTTCCAAACTTTGGTTTTACCACCAGCTTTCTCATAACATTACCCCTAAGGAAAGAACTAGGCTTGCAGATACACCTCTGAGTCCACCATTCTTTTAGACTTGGTGAACACCTGGAAAGTCTTCCTTGTCTGTCACATAGGTTAGTGGATCCCTAATGGTATTCTGGACACAAAGGAAAGGTTTGTTGACTCCTGTCTGTCAAGATCAGCAATTGATTCAGCTCAGATACAGATGAAAAAGAGATATAAAAAAGAGGAGAAGAGAGAATAATAGTTTCCAGGTGTTTCCTGCCTGCTGGGTCTTATTATTTTTACACCCTAATAAATCCCACCTAGTAAGTAGCCCTTAGGAAGAATTCTTCCTGACTGCTCTGATGAATTTTGGCAGGAAATATTTTAAAAGTCATGCTTTCCCAATGAGGCAAAATGTGACTTCATCACATGGTAAAGCAGTATCATGATCACCCTCTCTCTTGAGGTTCTCTTACTTGTCTCCTATGTTTTCATTCATTCATTCACATTGGCTATGCACCACCCCTATGCAGGCCTCACTATTTTTTTTTTCTTTTCTGATGAGGCAGACAGGAAATGTTCCTCAGAAAGGAAAAGTTTAATCTTATTAAAGTGAAATGTTCCCAAGCAGTGAAGCAGCCTACTGTCCAACAATCCAATGTAGATAGGAGTTGGTGTTGGAGCAGACTGTAGTGCTTGCCTGAAGTGATCCCTGGCAGGGACTCTTCTGGCTGTCTATGGGCAACTGGGTCGGTTTTTGGGAAATCTCTCATCACTGTCCCTTCTACTGGAGTCCAGATCAATGACTCAGCCCATCATTTTTTCTGATAAGACTGAATTTCCATCCCAATGGTGAATGATTTAAGAAAATTTGTTCGCAAACATTGAGACCAATCAAACAAAATGTGGCTGAGCCAAGACTTAGAGGATTGTCTGGAGGATAGGGTGGGACCAATACAACAGCACCACTGGAAAGTCTTAGTCACTTGCCACTGACAATATCCCCAAAATCAGAGGAAGGTGTGTTTTCGTTGGCTTTTTCCTTGCTGTGACAAACAGACCTGACAACATTTCTGAGGAACTCTGGATATGTGGGCAGGGGCATGTAGGACAACATTGCTTCATGTCTTCAACTTTGAGAAGTCTCTTCCCATTCGGAGCCACTCTGGTATTCTGCCAGAAAGATCTTGACCCAATTGGCTGTTGGTCCTTCTTGACTATCCTGAGACACATCTCTCCAAGGACACATCTCTGTCCTTGGGGGAAGCTTTGGGCTTTCAGTTTCCTGTTGGAGAAATGGACTCTTCCCTATTGATAATAATTGATAGTTTCAGTTGCAACTCCTTCTGGATATGCCCAGGATCTATGCTTAGGGTATTGCCCTAGCCAGACCACTAAAGGAAAAAACAGAGGCCATAAAGAGAAGGAGAGATTATTTCTTCTTCATGCTTGTTAGGAAGCTAGTGACTTCTAGGGTCATGAGAAGTGATCTTTGCTTCATTTAATGAAATTTGAGGTAGCCCCCAAGAAGAAATTGTTGACATAATGCTAAAAACTCACTGGGGACATGTGGTGGGCAGAAATAATAAGATGGTACCTGAAGATATTCCTTCCCTAGCTATTCAATGAAACACTAATCTAGATAATACAATAATGGGATTTTGCAGATGTTATTAAGGTCCCAAGTCAGTTGTCTTTAAGATATGTAGGTAATTGAAGCTGATACTTTCCCTGATAGTGGGTATCAAAAGGAAATTAAAGTGACTCAAAGCATGAAGATTTGATGCATTCTTTCTGGCTCTGAAAATGGAGAGACTC
This sequence comes from Xerus rutilus, assembly GCA_028644305.1. Taxonomy (NCBI): domain Eukaryota; kingdom Metazoa; phylum Chordata; class Mammalia; order Rodentia; family Sciuridae; genus Xerus; species Xerus rutilus. The sequence continues at coordinate 3,091,066 of CM053417.1, forward strand.
ATGTGCAAGGACTAAAAAGTGACCTCTGGAAGCTCAGAGTAGCACTCAACTGATACATAGCAAAGAAACTGGGAATCCGTCGTATGACTGTAAGGACCTAGACTGTGCCAACAACTTCTGTGTATATGATGGATTCTACCCCAGAGTATTAGAGGAGAGTGTAGCTCAACCTATATCTTGCTTTGTGAGATCCAAAGTACAAGATCCAGTTAAGTCTTGCCCTGACTCTTACTAATGGAAACTACAAGAGAATAAATGAGTGTTGTCTACAGCTACTGACTTTGCAGTAATTTGTTACACAGTGACAAAAACGAAAGCAAAACACCTAATTCATACTGCACAAGTGTTGAGCCTGTGTCTCAGCCCTCCTCATACATGAAACTGAGGTTGACATAAGAAGTCCACGCACCCTATATGAAGTCTCTGCTCCTCTCTTCAGTCCTGAGCAGTCTTACCAAACGTGCTCACTGGCTGAGGCATCAATGTGGCCTTCTGGTTGCTCAAGTGCTGAAGATAGGTTAATGATTCACTTCATCTACTTGCCTCCAGGACATTTTTCAGGCCAGTAAAAATAATTCCCTGATTTATAGAGAGATAGGTACAAAAGGCTCCCGTGGTAATTTTTTTCACAGGAGCTTCACAGAGAACTCTAGTGCAAAAAAAATTAGATCCCCATTTCCCTGATGAAAAAGTAAGGCCCACAGAGGGTGAGTAGCAGGTTCAAGGCCACGGAGCAAGTATGTGAAAAAGATCCTGCCTATAGGCTAATTTATGTGGGGTGAGTATGGATTCTTCAGCCAGTGGTGTGTAAAGCCTTGAGTCTTTGAAACTCCAAGCAGTGCACTGACAAAACCTGATCACCAAGGTTTTCATCTTTTCCTATAATCTGAACTAAATAATTAGCAACACCAGGGAAATTAATTTTTGTCGAAAGGTATTTGCTCATCATCTGTAGAATCATAATGTGCCCCTTGTTGTTGTCTTGGCTTGCAAGACTCTTTGCCAAAATTACCAGATGGTTCTCTCCTCACTTCCTTCAGGAGTTTGCTTGGTGGGGCCTTCATGACTCCACTATCTAAAATTTCACTTATCTTTCAACCCTACCTCATGCTTTATTCTTTTTCTCTCATGCAAATATCACCATCTGACATTTATTTATTTATTTATTACTTATCTTTAGGAAAACAGGGATTTTTATTTGTTTTGGTGACTACCTTATCACCAGCAATCAGCATGTTGACTGGCATGCAGCATATGCTCAATGAAATCATTATTATTACTATCATGAGAAAGCTGGGATGGGATCCAGGTATATATAAAATAAATGCATTCATCTTCTCTGTTCCCAATGACTACCCTGGTTCTCCACAGGGACAAAGGCTCTGTCTAGGATCAGTCATCACATCTTCTGTTCATTGGGGATAAATTGGCCACAAAGACTGTAGAGAGAGGATGTTCCTGCCCCAGTTCCTTTATTACCTGAGCTGAGATTGACTGTAGTGTCACCTTCTTTCCCTTTTTATGAAAAGTAGTTTCTCAAGTGGTGGCTCAGGCCTGAGGAGATAAGATCATATCTACCTAATAAACTTGAATTCATCCATACAGAACAGAAGCAACAGATTAATCCTGATGCTTGAAATTTGTTTTAAAAACTTCAATTGTTCCTAATGTGAAATTGTGCCACCTAAAGCATCTAAGACATCACAAGTCTGGACAATGTCCTGTGTACAAAGCAGTCCCTCCATAATTAACGTCCCTTCCCATTGGCAGCACATTTTGAACTGGAAGGCTGCACCAATAGAGGCAGCCTAGATCTTTCCAGCATACTGGAACAGGAGCAGAGGCTGCCCAGTCTCCTGAGTCTATCATTTTGGGAAATCCTGTGGTCTGCCCCAGACCCCGCTCAAGAACCAGATTTGGGGAATTTCTCCAACGCATACAAGGCTTTTGATTATTGTAGCTCTAAATCTTCTGAGGCAGTGTCTATGAGAGAGGTTTACAGAAAGACAGACTAAATAAAGATGTGGAATAAGATGGGATGAGGGTTCTTATGGAAAGATGGAAGATTGCTATGCATATTTCATAGTATAGTATTAAAATATCAGATATCTTAAAAGTGTTAAGTTTTCTTTAGGAATGTCACAATGCCCTGACATCAAACTACACCCCTCCTCTGCCCCTTTGTCTTGCCCATCACCATGTGCCCTGGCTGAACACAATCTAACTCTGGTCTGCTTCCTAGTCTCTACTATTAACATGTGCATGTACACACACACACACAACTGTTGTTCCACTTTTCATCCTTGGTCTCAGTACTTTCCCTATCTCACTTGATGCCATGTTTCAATTAATCAATGAATATAAACAGCTGTGTTTTGTTTTTTACCACCAGAACATGGAAGTCCAAGCTGCACTTGGATTTAATGAAGTGTAATTCTAGTTTCAGCTAGGAAACCATGGTTGCATAATGCTTTCCCTTTAAGAGAAAGAACTAGAGCAGTCCTTTACTTCAGAGCAAGTCAGGGTCAGCCTAAATTAGAAGGCAGACACCAAATAATGTGTTGCCACATTATCTATAATAGTAAGAAATGAACGCAATTCAGGTGTCAGACAATGCAGACTTGGTTAAGAAAATTGTTGTACATCATCTCCAAGGAATATTATGCTGCTATTAAAAATGATCATTATGAAGACAATGTTTCACCATATAAAAGGCTTACAGTTTAATGGTAAGTAAAAAGGCTGAATGTAAGACTGTAAATACACTGTAATTACAGCGACATTAAAAAAAATACACACAAATGGCCAAGGCCTGGGACATAATGTGGGATAGAAATGAGCTCTCACAGCCCAGGATGCAGGGATTATGGGCTATTTTTCCTTTGTAAATTTCCTGTAATGTTGTTTAATGGTGTCATAATATTGTTGTTACTGTAAATAACTTCTGAGGAAAACAAAGACGAGTCTGAAGGTTTTGGCTGGCTGCAGCTGCCTGGACCATGACTGTTTTGGAAAGAGAGGCTTTCCTTACTGTCCTTGAGTTGATCACAGGGACAGACACTGTAGAACACAGTCTGGGCTACTTCTCCCCCATTCACTTCCACAGCCATCCCCGGATTTAGTACTCTGCAGACTTCAAGGGAAGAGCCAAGCAGGCAAAGCTGTGGGACAGGGGTTACGGGGCTGATTCCAAACTCTGCCCTCATGCTTGCCTGGGGAAAGGATCTGATGGCTCTCACAGTGCCCACAGTGCCCACAGTGCCTGGGGTAGTACTATGTAACAGTGGATATATACTATCTATCTTATAATTACTATCATAAATCATCTCTGTCTTCCCCCACCATTAAAAGGTACTGGGTGCCCCTGGGTGACTCGTATCTCAGTGATTCCTCTCTCCTCCACACCGCCTTGTTCAACCCATCACCGAGTCCTGTGCATTTTGCCTCATTAGCGTTTTCCCAATCTTTTACTTCTCTTCATCCCCACTGTGGCCCCAAGTCTAAGCCACCATCACCCCACACCTTAATTACAAAACCACAAGTCCTCCCAGCTTCCAGTCTCAAACCCACCCCCTACACAAGTGTTCTCTAAAGGCAGATCAGGGTGGCCCACTGGGAGGCAAGATGGAAAGACTGGAACTTTCATTTAACTTTGTTTAGGACTGACAATTTCACTTTATATTTAGGTGTGCGATATACATAGTATATGTAGCTCAGTTGTATATTTATATATTTATATACATGAGGATCTATTTTCAAAATCATTTTTGTCAGTAGGATGGGTAACACCAAGTTTTGATTATAAACACCAACCCACTGTTTCTCAAGTATCATTGTGATTGGCTCACTCTCCTGTGTTGTAGTCTTTCACTGCTGCTACACAAAGACTTATAGAACCCAGCAGCCCTTCATGACCGGTTCTGGTGCACAGGAATTAAGAAGTTTTCAGTGTCTCTGAGAAGTGGCCAAACTAACAGCTCAACTCTAAGAGCAGGTGCCACATTCTCCTCCTTGCTCACAGCACTAGGATACCAGTTTTCTCAACCTTTTCCAGCTTTTCTCACAGACCCCAAATGGCCTAGAGGCTGCTATAGGGGAATCAGTCCTCCTGCTGAAGAAATGATCACTCACACCACATACTGGAGCAAACAGCTGTTAGGAAACCATTTTGCCAGAGGCAAGGATTATAGAAATGTGTCCCATTGGATTGCAAACAGAGACTTGTTTTCTTTTTGCAATAATCACTTACAACATTTATCATTTGCTCCAGCGAGTTGGTGCTTGAAAAAGCAATCCAGAGTCATTCTAAAGATAGAATATCCCTAAAGGAGGAGAGGTAAAAGCCCTTTGGAAAGGATGGCTGGCTCCTGAGAACCATGGGGAAGGAAAAATCATAAAAGGAAGACAGTCGGGGTGTAACTCAGTAGTAGAGTGCTTGCATAGTATGCACAAGGCCCCAGATCCATATCAAGAAAAAAAAAGTTGGGAGGAGAGTGCCTAGCTTGTCTTGGAATGACACATGGGGACCACTTCCGAGGCAGCCACTAGTCAGCTGAAAACAGTCAGTCTCAGGAAGCACCTGGGAAATAGATTTTTGATTTCTCTGATTCAAGAGAGACTGTGGAATCCCAAAGACCTGGGTTTTAATTCTTGCACAGTTACCTGCTAACTGCACAATTTGACACAAATTAATTAAGATTTGCTGAGCCTTGGATTTTTCATCTGCACTATAGGAACAGTAATATCTCCCTCACAGGATGATGAAAATTGAACTAGATGCACTGGTTAATTTTATTTACCAAACTGTCAAGGCTATATCTGGCAAAACATCAGTCTAGATGTTGTTGTGGAGGTATTTTTGAGATGTACTTAACATTTACAATGAATACGCTTAAAGTGAAGCAAATTACCCTCCCTAATGTGAGTGGGCTTGATCCAATCAGCTGAAGGCCTTAAAAGCACTTAGGTTGTAATCACTCTACTGCCCACGCAGACATCTACACTTCTGGCCATCTTCACCTTCTCACCTGAGATCTTTTCATACTGTCTTGAGTAAACTACTTTTTTCTAACTATCCAGAGGAGCTCTATCTTAAATCTCTTCAGTCTGATGACAAGTTCTAATTGAACATCTACTTCCATGGATTTTAAGCCTGGATGCACATTATAAACATCTAGAGAGCTCTTTATCTGTGCCTAAAATTAGCAGGTTACAAAATCAACATACAAAAATTAATAGCTTTCCTATATACCAACAATGAATCTGCTGAGAAGGAAATCAATAGCATAAAATAATCCTAAGAACAAATCTACTCAAGGAGGGGAAAGACCTTGACAATGAAAATTATAGAACATCAAAAAAAAAAAAGAAATTAAAGAAGCCATCAGAAGATGGAAAGACCTCCCATGTTCATAAATATGCAAAATTAGTATTTTTAAATGTCTATACACCAAAACCAATATACAGATTCAATGCAATCCCTATCAAAATACCCATGACATTTTTCACAGAACTGGAAAAAAAAAAGTCCTAAATTTCATTTGGAAGAATAAAAGACCTGGAATAGCTAAAGCAATTCTAAGCCAAAAAAAAAAAAAAAACAAAACAAAAAAAACCCAATGCTAGAGGCATCATAATACCTGACTTGAAATTATACTATAGAGCTACAGTACTGGCATAAAAACAGATACATAGATCAATGGTACAGAAGACACAGAAACAAAGCCACACAAACACAGTCATCTGATCCATTGACAAAGGTGCCAAACACAGACATTGGAGAAAAATCCGTCTTTTTAGCAAATGGTGCTAGGAAAACTGGTTATCCATATGTAGAGGAATGAAAGTACACACTTATCTCTTACCCTGTACAAAAATAAACTCAGAATGGATCAAAGACCTAGAAATTAGACCAGAAACTATGCAACTTGTTAGAGGAAAATGTAATGTTAACACTCCACTATACAGGCACAGGCAGTGACTTTCTCAATAGGACCTTTCCTAAAGCTCAGGAAATAATGCCAAGAGTTAATAAATGGATAGCATAAAATTAAAAACTTCTTCACATCAAAGGGAACAATTAAGGATGTAAAGAGAACCCACAAAATGGGAGAAAATCTTTGCTGGCTATTCTTCTGACAGAGGATTAATATCCAGAATATATAAAATAACTCAAAAAACTTTACACCAAAAAACAAATAATCCAATTAATAAATAGGCAAATGAATTAAACAGACACTTCTCAAAAGAAGAAATGCAAATGGCCAACAAATATATATATGAAAAATGTTCAACATCATTAGCAATTAGGGAAATGCAAATCAAAACTACACTGAGATTTCATCTCACACCAGTCAGAATGGTAGTCATCAGGAATATAAACAATGATAAATGCCAAAGAAGGTATGAAGAAAAACGAACACATTTTTACACTGTTAGTGGGATTTTAAACTAGTACAACCACTATGGAAATCAGTATAGAACATCTTCAAAAGACTAGATCTGAAGGCTGTGGTTATAACTCAGTGGTAGAGCGCTTACCTAGCATGTGTGAGGCTCTGGGTTCAATCCTCAGCACTGCATATAAATAAACACATTAAATAAAGGCCCATCAACAACAAAAAATATTTAAGAAAAAGACCAGACCTAGAATCACCATATGACCCAAGTATACCACTCCTCATTGTTTATCCTAAAGAATTAAAGTCATAGCTGTGTGCAGTGGTGCAAGCCTGTAATCCCAACACTTAGGGAGGCTGAGACAGGAGAATTGCGAGTTCAAAGCCAGCCTCAGCAATGGCAAGGCGCTAAGCAACTCAGTGAGACCCTGTCTCTACATAAACACAAAATAGGGCTGGGGATGTGGCTCAGTGGTCAAGTGCCCCTGAGTTCAATCTCCAGTAGCAAAAAAAAAAAAAAAGAATTAAAGTCATCACACTAGTGATCCATGAATACCCATAATAGCACAATTCACAATAGCCAAACTATAGAACCAACCTAGGTGTCCATTAATGGATGAATAGATAGAGAAAATGTATATATACACAATGAAATTTTATTCAGCCATAAATAAAAATGAAATTATGTCATTTGTAGGAATATGGATGGAACTTGAGAACATTATGTTAAACGAAATAATTCCAACTCAGAAGGTCAAGAGTTATATTTTTCTCTCATATGTGGTAGCTAGAGAGGAAAAAGGAAAAGAAAGGTGGGGGTGGCTCTCCTAAAAATCAAAGGGAGATCAATAGAGAAAAGGGACCAAGCAATGGGAGGTGAGGAGGGCGGAGGGAAGATTTGGGGAGTGATATTGTCTAACTTCTATTGTATATTGTGTCCGTGTACAAATATGTAACAACAAATCTCCCCATTATGCACAACAATAATTCTCCCATAAAATATGGAATAAAGAAAAAAGATTTAAAAGATACTCAATGCCCAGACTCCATCTCCAGTTATTTTGATTGAATTGGTCTGGGATAGATTCCAGAACATCTATAAGTGTTAAAAGCTCCCTAGTGATCCAGTGTTCAGCCGGTATCAAAACTCAGTGATGTAGAGCATACCAAGTATATTCAGAAGCAAAGACAAATTTGTATAGGATATATGCCTTCATTCAAGTACTGAACTGCTTAATAAGTGCATTCCCCTTAATGGAAGACACTTTCCTCACTTAGTGCCCAAGTCTTCTTGATGCTTCTCTTCCTTTACCATTCAATTGAACTCATGAATCAGTATTATTGAACCTAGTATCCAAATATCATGCACTTGTCTCCTTCCCTCTAACTCTGGTACTTTTCCTAGTTCAAGCTCCAATATCTCTTTTCTGAGCCACCACTATTTACTTCTGTATTAGTCTAGACTTAATCTGGACAGGGATATTCCAAAAGATTTAAACAGGGAAGTTCAACATAAAGCATTATTATTTAGCAGTTTTGCAAGATGGAAAGTTCTAGAAATCTGTTGCACAAAAATATGAGCATATTCCCAGTACTGAACTATACACTTAAAATGATTAAGATAGTAAATTTTAAGTTATGTAGATTTTGCCATAATTTGAAAAAATATGCTCAGTGGAAAGAGACAGAAACAGAAGAATACATATTCTGGAAATGTCTACAAAAGTTTAATGTGTATAGATAGAAAGAATATTGGTGGTTGTCCAGGGCTGAGAATAAGCAGTGATTGCTAATAATTGTAACATTACTTACATAATGGTGATGGTTTCATAACTTTGCAAACTTCTTAAAATCATTAAATTGTACACTTAAAACTAGTATATTTAATAGTATATAAATTACCCTAATAAAGATAGTTTTAAAAAATAAATTATTAAGTATGACAAGGTTGGATTAATAGGGGATTGGATGGTAACAAGTAAAAAGGAACTCTGAAGAATATGTGAATCACGGAGAGAAGGCAAAGCCTCTACCCTTAGGGATGACATAGAGTGCCCAATTAAAACCCTTTCATGATTGCAAATTAGTACAGCCATTATGGAAAACACTATTGAAGCTCCTCAAAAATTTAAAATAGAACAACCATATGATCCAGCAATCCCACTGCTGGGTGCATATACAAAGGAAATGACATCAACATGTCAACACTTTGCACTCCCACGCTCACTGCAGCACTATCTACAAGAAATGGAGTCAACCTCAGGGTCTACTGGTTGGTGAATGGATTAAAGAAAATGGTACATATACACAATGGAAGACCACTCAATCATTAAAAAGTACACAATCCTGTCATTTGCAGCAACATGGATGAATAAGAAGGAGATTGTATTAAATGAGACCAGCCAGGCACAGAAAGGAAAACACTGCATGATCATGCTTGTATGTGCATTCTGAAAAAAGTTGTTTGCATGGTCAAGGACAACTCAACAGACTAGAAGCATAGGGCAATAGAAGGATGAGGAGATATTAGTCAATGGTACAAAGTTACACCTAGGAGGAATAAGTTCTGATGTTCTATGAGACACTAGGATGCCCACAGTTAACAAGAATGCAATGCATATTTCAAAATAATCAGAAGAGATTTCAGATGGTTTCTCCACAAAAATAACAATTATTTCAAGTGATGGTTATGCAAATTACTCTATTCAGTCATTTCACAACATATACATATATCCAGGTAGCACATTTGTATTATTTAGCTTTTTCATTACTGTAACCAAAAGACCTAACAAGAAAAACAGTAAAGAAGGAAAAGTTTATTTGGGATTCATGGTTTCAGTGGTCTTAGTTCATAGACTTAGTTAATCTATATCAGATTATTAATTCACTGATTGGGTTTAGCTACACCCTACCTGCTACAGTTACCACCCAGTTAATCCATCTCAGGGGATTAATGCACTGATCAGGTTAAGGCTCTCATAACTCAATCATTCCACCTCAGAGTATTCTTTCATTGTCTCACACATGTGCTTTTGGGGGACACCTCATATCTAAACTATAACAATATTGTACCGTGTAAATACATGAAATTTGTATGTGCCAATTATAAACATTTAAAATAGAGCTGTCTTATGGATGAACATTTCTTCATGTACCTATTGGTCATATATGTCTTCTTTTGACAAATGTCTATTTAGATCTATTGTCTGTTTTTTTAAAAATATTTATTTTTTAATTGTAGGTGGACAGAATATCTTTTTTTTTTAATGTGGTGCTGAGGATCGAACCCAGTGCCTCATGCGTGCTAGATGAGCATGCTACCACTGCGCCATAACCCCAGCCCCTATTGTCTATTTTTATTCAGGTTATTTATTTATTATCCAGGTTAGCCTTTTTGCTATTGAGATTTTGGAGTTTTCCTTATGCATTCTGGATATTAATTCCTTGTCAGATGTATAGTTTGTAAATATTTTCTTCCATTCTGTAGGTTCTCTTTTATTTTGTTTCATTTGATGTGCAGATTCTTTTTGTTTGGCATAATCTCATTTGCCTATTTTTGCTTTTTAGCCTGCTCATTTTAAGGTCTTATACCAAAAAAAATCTTTGCCCTGCTGGGTACTGGCTTGGGAGGCTGAGGCAGGAGGATCACAGGTTCAATGCCAGCCTCAGTCAGCCCAGTGAGGCCCTAAACAACTTAGTGAGACCCTGTATCAAAATAAAAAAAATGAAAAAGGACTGGGGATATGGCTCAGTGTTTAAGTGCCCACCCCCAACCCCCGCATTAAATCCTCAATAGCAAAATTTTTTTTTTTTTTTTTGCTCCATGGAGACATGGAAACCCCACCTCTCTCCTCATCTCAAATATGCAGTGCTCTTTTGATTCAATCCACCTTGGGGTGAGTTAATGTTAGTAATGCTTTGCAATTTTATGGGGAGGTGGAAGGCTGGGGGCTGCCTCCAATTTCCTTATACTTCCATGATCCAGTTTTTTCAAAAATATTTCCTGTGGAATTTCTCTAGCTATGCTTTTCTTTTTCTTATCTCCCCTGGAATGACTTCAACTGCCACCCTCAGCCTGCCTTCTTTCATTGATAGATGTGTCTAGAGGGTCATTCTGGCTTAGGAGGTGAAAAATGAAACACAGCTGTTTCTAATTACTTGCTTTGTCAGGACTAAAAGTGCTTTATTGACCAGGGTAGCTGTAGCCTCACTCCTCAGTCTGTCTCTGAGTCATGGTGGTTGTCAATAACAGAGCCACCAACTTGTTGTCTTAATGGCTGAGGCCGATTGACTGTTTACTGACCTGATTGATGACTTGATCCCCAGCTTGGATCTGTCCCAAAATAGCAACTGCAGAGGGGCACATGGTTCACTTTATGTGCTTTTAGCACAATCACTTTGGCCTTCTGTGCTTTGGTTTTCCTGTCAAATTAATAGGTTTGTTGTCAGTGGGTGCACTGTTATTTTTTAGAACAACCAAAAGGTGTAGTGGAGGCTGAGGACAAATGTGCTCCAGTGAGCAAGCCTTGCTGGCCCCAAGCCTTTCCCGAAGGTCTGCTCTCTCTTAGATGGGTCCCTTGGGACCTCCAAATATAGAAGAGAGTGGGTACAAACTATGGTGTAAGCATGAGGTTCTCTCCCGGTACTGCTCGCTCCATTGCCTCACTCTGCAAATGGCATGGTTGCCTCAGAATCTCAGACCTCAGCCTCCCATTAGTTCCTGTCAGATGCTTCTCCTGACCCCCTGCCCTGGGCCAGAACATCTCAGTCTTTGCTCTCAGAGCACCTTATAGTTTTTCCTCTGTGCAATTGCCTCTGTTGATAATAGTTATTGCTATGACTGGTTAATTTCTGTGCCTCCCACTAACACGTTTCAGAAAGAAACAAGTCTTTTCACCCCTGGAATCTGGCAGAGTCCAGCATGTAATATGATCCCCCTTTTTCTGGCCTTCTTTGGTAGCACTGTGAATTCAGAGTAAAGCTGCTTTTTTCTAGAAATCCCTCAGCCCTGATTTAACACTCCCTAAATTTTGTCCATAGATGTCCCCTGAATTAAATTTCATACTTCCATTTATAACTCTGGGGATAGGAGCTCCCTCCAACTCTATGCTGTCTAGCCTCTGCTTTGTCATTATGTTTTGGTTTGTTTCTTTTTTAGTTTTTAATTGTAGATGGACACAATACCTTTATTTTATTTATTTATTTTTATGTGGTGCTGAGCATCGAACCCAGGGCCTCACATGTGCTAGGCAAGTGCTCTACCACTAAGCTCCAGCCCCAGCCTTGCTTTGTCATTCTTTCTAACTGAGCACAGAGTCAATTTGTCAAAAGTCTCCTGGAAATTTTGCCCAAGTAACCGATTTGTTTTTTTTTTTTCTCAAAAGTTGCATTTTAATACATGTTATCAAACATAACAGAAAAAAAGCAAATTTTCAGAAGCTGTACACACTGTTCACTGAAAACATTTGTTGAGGCAAATAGAAAAAAAAATTGTTACA